>JAUMHA010143942.1:0-17145 GCA_032359765.1 Saxidomus gigantea
TAGGTTCTGAATCTGACGTCTTCTGCATAATGTCAGTCAGGTATTTCTTTTTATATTTTATGTATTAGATGATTAAAATAAGATAAGTTTGTATAATATAGTTATGTTTGATATCTTGAGTGGTTGCCCGAATAGGGGAGTGAATTCCAACAGCTACTATTTATGCTGTTTTACACATTACCGCCGGTACTGGTCTTTCTTAGAAACAATGATTTTGTAAACTGTCCTCCTATAAAAAAACGGCTAAAATGGGCGTCAAACCAAAAGACAAACGTGTAACTTCATTTATATGCAAATAATATTGACCTATATACCATAAAAGTGCCAAAAACACGGGTAGTGAGAGATACCAGAACCGGATTTTTTTGATTTTTTGTTACTTAAAATGCATACAGTTCTTACTGTAAACTTAAAAAATATATATATGTAGATAAATTTATCTCACCTGGGAAGGGGGTCCCTTAACAGATATATAAAGGAAGCTTGCTGCGACATAATCCCAAGTTCCTTCGCCGCCTCTATCATTACGTAGAATGAACCATGTTAATATTGTAAATGATGGCATCATCTCCCCTGTTGCCTGAATTTCAAAATCGTAGGGGTCTTCCTCCGTGAGAGAAAACCAAGGTCCTCGTCTAATTACAACACCTTTTGAAATAATCTAAAAACAACAGGTTAGAAACAGCTGTACAAGTTTAAAAACGTTTGTCATTAAATTCAAACTTACATTTTATGTCATTATCACAAATATAGTAGGATGTCTCATCTTTCGCTTAGTACTGAGTACATACAGTTAGTTCTTATTTATTGGCTTTCTATAATTAAACTATATGTATCTTTATTATATACTTCTGTCAAAATTACAGTCTTAATTCAACAATCAAATACGGACTGACAGAAGAAAAAAATCCGAACTGTATGTACATGCAATCTGAATAGTGCTATTTTTCGTAAGAGTACATCTAATTTGTTCATAGATGATTCATTTATACACATGACGCTAATAGCGTCGCTTTTATTTGGGTTGTTGCTACATTTTTTGTGACGTCGCATGCAGCGCTTATTTTGCCTCTTCAATCTTTGCTAAAAAAGTCATCTTAAATTGAGTATAATCGAGCAAAGTTTATTATAAAAGGGTCGCTGTCGGATCAGACGATGGCTGCTCCGACGCGCGACCCGAGCAAAACCGGCATTCTGGATCACATTACTATACTAATAACTCTATCATATAATCTCTATCTGTATTTGTGTTTGCCGGATGATAATAATAATAATCTACCAAAAACGTTAAATGAAATGTTTGCTGAATTGAAAACACATATACGCCCGACAAACACTCACAAATTAAGACATATACTAAAGTCTAGTAAACATTTATTTATTCAGTTCTGAATTTGTGTTTTTTTAGTAAATAGTGTTTGTTTTTCTTTTTATACGAGAATACTGATTTTGCTGATTGTATGTTCATAGGTATGTCTTTCATATGTGTACGCTGGAGTATAAAAAACTAGCACTAGATTATTGATAATTACAGAGCGTAAGCTATAGGTGATGTTACTTGAAAGTGCTATTCAATTATATAAATTAGTTAGAAGCAATATTAGGCATAGCTTTATATACGAACACACCCTTAGGATAAACATACCTACATCCCAAATAGTTGTTGCATTATGGTAAAAGTTGGTCTATCTGTAACTAGTTTTAAAGCTTACAATTGCAGTTTATTCATGTTAAGTGCACAACTATTTCTCTTACGCATTAGTTTCAAACACTACTTTGGCAAAATGGAGGCATTATAAAACATCAGTCTCAAATCAACAGTTAAGTTATATGATATTCTTTTCAGGAGTGCAATTATATGATTTATCTACGTATATGTTTTGGATAGGGAGACAATTGTCAAGTAAATACCTTGTACCTCTGGACAGGAATATTTTTATAATGAGGGATTCCCCAATTTTTAATGTCCATGCTTAAAGGTCTTTTGATAAATTGTGTATGCTTATACTTTGCTATTTGTTTTAGATTGGTGCAATTCCACATTGTTTAAGCTACACAAAGTATTAAAAGAATTTTAGTCCCTTTGAAGATTAGTTTGATTTTATTTTTCAATATTAACTCCTGATTCATAGAGCGTTGACTTGTTAGGAAATAGTTTTAAGCATCCTGTGTTAGTTTTAAAGGATATGTCATTTATTTACAGTTATATTACCCTTCAAAATGGTCACATTTGTTTATAGTTAAAAATGATACTCAAAACACAGTCGATGCTTTAAAAACATATAAAAAATAAGTTTTACCAAGTTATTTCTATTATTGATAAATACAAATAAAGATATACATAAGCGAAAGGGTGCATTTTTTATTTTTGACTAGGATAGTCAAAAAAGATTTTTACAGAATTCCTCTATATTCAATGTGAATGAAAACTGTTATACAGATCGTTATTTTTGGGTTATAACTATGGCAATGTTTATTATTCTAGGAGTATAAATCACTGATTAATGTTTCATTTAATATTATGATGGTCACTTTGAATGGTAATATCACTTTAAAGGATAATGCATGTATAATATTATGTATATTTAAAATAGAAGCGGCCCTAGAATTGAACCCTATGGAACACCCGATGTCTAAACGTTTTGTGTGTCATTTCCAGATTTTATGACTTTGATTATATAAGTTTGTTAGATGAGACAATTTCTTTATCCCATTTAGCATAATAAGTTTGAACTTTCTTGTTTTTTTACTACTTAGGAAGAGAAATTATTTTGATTGTCTTCGTATCATTGATGAATGTTTATTTCTCGGTATTTTATATTCGCCTTTACGTAATTTATTACGATGCCGCAATACATCTGTATTAATATCAACTTTTCACCATTCTGGCTGGGTGTCACGTTTAATTCCGTCAACTTTGATTGGGATATGCTTTGATAGGAAATCATTTGAAATATTGCAAAGAATATTCAAAGATACATTCTGATTGTCAGTCATTTCGATCATATTTGAAAATTGTGTTCGTCAAAATTCAGAATTTTTGTATTTAAATATATATTGTCAATAAAACAATGTAGGTGTATAACCGACTTATTTTCACAGGCATATCAGAGATAAAGAAATCAAATTAAAGATATAAAAAACAAATTTCTGAAGGTTTCATTTCACGGAGGACTTACGTTATAGGTCGCTGTCATAGTTCCTCTGCCAATCATGTATATCCTATATGATGCAGTCTCTCCAATATTCTGGAACGGACAAAAATATTCATTTGCCAATCCAGCAAATCTATTAAATATAGTCGTAGAAAGTACAAAATCAATGGTGAGTCCCATTAGCACTTAAGATACATATGGCTTAAAAGATAATAGACTTGCAAATAGAATAATGATATAACAGAGTTCTGCTAGTCTAAAACAATGTTGACACATTTCTTCCAGAACTTCTTCTGGCCAATGAACCGTTTTCAGTCAGCATTTCTTATTTATTGCAACATCATTAAATAAGTACTATTCCATATTTCTATGTGCTAGCGATTTATAGAGCAACATTAGGAATGTTTTTTCGAACAATCAACGGTCAATTTGTCAGAGAGATGATTTATTACATGTATCTTTCTTAGTTATATTAGTCAGAGCTATAAGTGATTGTACATCCATAGCCTCCATATGGAACAGCGGGTTAGTAAAGATGCTTATCGGTCAATTGCTCGATCTTTCAGCTAAGAATCTTTCGGTCAAAATTGCACTGTATTTCACAGACCCATACTCAGCATGAAATTATGTTCAGCCTGTTTCCATACATCTTTTATATACAAATTTGTACAGCAAAGTTCTTTGCAATACTGACGAAGATCAGATTAACATGCATGTTCCCCGAAAAGTATTATTGTACAAGATATAGTTTAACTTATTGTGCGCTTTTGTCAAGACTTGAGGAAAGGCTCTTAGTTTTTTCAAACGTCGAAAATGTTTCTTACCCCTTGGAAACATTCATAAAACCGCATTTTAAAGTTACAAAAAGCAAAAATAGCGCGCTATCATTTGATAGTGTTGTGTACTATTTATGTTAATCGAAATTTCTTTTCACGTTTCGGCTGTTCTAATTTTAAGTCTCTTTTTAAATAAACATTGCATTGTATACTTACTAGCACGTCAGGGCTAGACCGTTTTTCCAGTCCAAGAAAATTCCCGTCTGTACTTTCTATTTGGTAAAAATTCGTTGTTTCTTGACTGACGATTTTACCCGTTCTTTTTTCGACAAGCTCGACCTGAAAAATTATTAGGTAACAACTGTTTTTATTTTGCAAACCTACATTAAATTGCTTTATCGAAAAACATGAGCCTTTTAATAAAATAACTTTTCCTATGTAAGAAAAGACACGTTCAAAGTAACTCCCAGTACACCACATCGTCAAAACAAGGTTTGGGGTACGGGTGAAAATCCGTGAAATTGTTAAAAGTACGCGGGTGACCCCTCCGTTTTATCAAACAAATGAACGTGAAATGATGATATAGCATATCAAACGTATAATTTATTTTTCACAGAGCTGATTTCTTATAGCAATTTTAAGGCAAAATTTCAAACAAAACTGTAATAGAATTTTCCTGTTTGACGTCACATGATCGCAACTGACGTCCCAAGCATCAATTTTTTTATTACATGTATAAAGAACGTTTTAAATGCAAGGTGCGTGTTATTTTAAATTAAAAGCACGGGGAAGGAAACTCGATTAATAACATGAAATAGCGTGCTGTGCAAAATGTGACGTCACTTGTAATGTTTGAAGCACAACAACATAGAAACCGTAAGAGATATCAAAACAATAAAATCGGATTTCCATCAGAAATATCATGCACAGTGTAAATTTCAAGACAATATTCGAACAAACATTTGTAATCAACTCTACGTGACAAAGTCCGAAAGTAGGAATGCTGGTAAACGGAAATTCTAAAAGCATAAACTGGCGTGTACGGAGTATACCGTGGCATAGTAGCTAAGTAATAGCCCAGTAGTAGCTATTAGTAAGTAAATTGTGAGAGTACCGTAGAGTACCATGGGAAAAATCTATCCCATGACAATAAGCGCACAAAGGAAAAAAAGAGAAATAAATAATTGAAATGCAGGTGAAAAGCAGGTGAAAAGTGAAAATCACGGTAGAAAAAGAATATACAGCGATGTTCGGTACTTGAAAACGATAGCCGATGACTAGGGCGGATGGAGGTGGGGAAGGGAAAAGTGAGAGGTCGGAGAAAGGAGACTAGGCAGACCAACATAATAATTTTAATTGTTTCATGCTAGTGTGCACACAATTTGAAATACAAAACAAAGATTTACAACACATCCTTAGTTTATATTCAATGTACTTTGCGCTTTACTTATATATTATTGATCTCGAAACAGAGCAATTTTTCTTACTTTGCTTGCTGGACTGAGGCATATAAGTTAACAAGCGTCTTGCCTATGGAGATATCTCAAGTAGCCCGACAACGGCTCGAACATAGGTCCACTTACCTCTGCCTTAAGCGAATCCATTTCCTGCGTTATCGTATAGCCATCTATACTGTACAAAAACTGGTTTTTGTTGTTAATGGTAAACCTTCTTTTAGAAATCAATGTTTTATCTTGATGTTGGTCTTCCTGCCGATATGTGACAACAATCGATACCTCGTAGTCGTCCGATGCCAGACCTTCATATGGTGACCCTGTTATACGTGTCACTTGGGCCTGTATACGAAAAGTCAAGCAAAGGTTAAAAGCCAATGTCATTAAACTGAGGCATATTTGGCGTAAACGTGCATTACACATACTCCTAATGTCTGACCAAAACCATTGTGCATGATACGGTTATTAGTATCTGTAAGTAACTGATATTACCAAAGTAATCTCGCGTTGTAATGCATCAAAATTATTTAGATAAAATTGTATTTTTTGTAAAGCCAAATTTCAATCATAAAGAGTGTTTTTCTTTCATATTTCACACACCTCCGTAAGCGCAGCTACATGTGTATTTTCGTAGTTATTTTCTTGGCTTACGTGTAAAATTTGTGTCGTCTTTGGTATTTGCTTATTGCTTATAAAGTATGCTCTTTTTTGTGTTTTGTTTTGCATAATGTGTGCTGTATTTTTTGTCTTGCCTGTTTGTGTATTTGAGACTAAATATTGTATCATATTTATTGTACACTCGTACACATGATGGAAAAGTCAAACAAATTAAACATGGTAAGTTAAAATAAACATGCATTTTAAATAAGAAGAGCTACCAAAAATGTTACTTTATATTTTAGTTATTCAGTTACCTTAATTTCAAGAGTTTCCCCCGGTAGAAAGTAAAACCTCTCATTTGGAAGTACTAGCTTAAATTGTACGTCATACTGAACGAATTTCACGTACATGGCGTCATTTTTGGTAATACCTGTAATGTCCTCTGTAACTGTTGCAGACACTTTAACTGTGTATTGCCTGCAATGAATGTTTATATACATATATATCATATAAATTTTCCATATTTCTATAATTCAATTTATTTCAAAGTGTTTCATACTTTGCCTTGGAATTAACATTTTGCATATATCATGTAATTGTACTTATTTGCTCGTTGCTTAAACTTTTAAGTCGCAATAATTATGTGTCATTTTTGTAGCCGTTAATCAAAATGACTGTAGAAAATGTCGTTGTTTTTGCGCATTATATTGTTAACAGTTGACCATATTTTCACAGGAAAGACCAATGACCTTGACCTTGAAGTTGACAGAGTTAAAACATGGGTTACGCACATTGTTACGACTAGAAAAAAATGTTTAACCCAAGTGTCATGACAATCATACAAGTGGACTCGAAAAACCAATCTATCTATAAGCATGATTTTAACATTGAGCCAGCCGGGTTATAACGTTGATGCAGCACATTGTCTTGATGATATTAACATTTGACACAAGTTTAAAGAAATATACTTCAAGGGGTTCAGGCACCAAAAACAATAACCAATAAAATGTGTCCTTTATCTGTTTCTGAAGGAGTGAAACACAGTCATGTTCTGCACGTTGCCTTGGCAAGATGAACATTCAACCCAAGTTTTATGACAGTTCTTGAAAGGGTTCAGTAGATATGGGGGAACAAACCACAAAACAAAGACATATCAGTGTTACCTTGACATTGAGCTTGCGGGATTGAAACTTGAGTTCTGCACGTCGCTCTGATGTGGGGAGCATTTTACTTAAGATTCATGAAATTCTTCACGGGGTTATTGCGATAAAAGTTGACATAAAAACTAACACCGACTATACGACTCACGAATGACTTATATAACTGCATCAAACTTTGTTTGAGGGATATAATCAGGTCCGTATCGTAACATACACTTATGCAAATATAATTTCAGGATTCAAGCACTCGGGGGAAAAAAATCATTTACCAGCGTCGTTAGTTAGCCATGAAGCAATTCCATCCAACATTGGAATACTAAATTTCACGGGGTAAGGAAAATGTACAGCTTGACCGTATTCAACTTCTACGTACATAATTGATAGATATCGCTTCAAAATTCATATAAGAATCAGGCTGACAACCTGTGATATCTTACTTGCTATTCTGAGGCGAGTATAATGTTGAAGTGGTAAATGACGACATTGAAGAGCTACTACTATATCGAGTCATCTCCTGTCTATATTTTCTTTTAAATAGAGCCTCAATGTCGAGAAGTTCAATCTTAATTGCTGCTTCACCATCTGTAAGCTTCAAATATGAACAAATGATACTATTCTACGCGTTTCTGAAACATGTTGGAGACATAGTCTACATTACACAACTGTTGTATTTAAAATTTAGAAAAGTTTCGATCTATTGTTACCCACAGCCAATAGGTCACATCGGTTGCTTAGCACATGTGGGATGACGAGTAGCCGGTGTTTAAGCAATTAGGTGGTTGTTGTTGTTGTTGTTTTTTCAGTTATCTACAATACTATTTAGGGATGAGAGAATGTTAAAACTTCGAGAATGTTTCACTCCTTCTTTCATTTAGGCTGACGTTTTCAATTATTTATCTTCTTGTGTTACCACGCAATGCGGGGTGTCCTTAAATGCTATCTCAATGTTCAATGCCTGGCATATCTCAAATATATCATTATCGCTACGACAGTACTTTGATTTCTTCACCAAAAAAGACAAACGTACAAAATTTAAATGCACTTTCTGTGAAGTGAGAATTACCTTGTACGTTTCACTGAGTTCACGGTTCCCGTATGATATGACTAATTCAACTGAACCAGTAACACCTTTTCCAAACGTGTACCTATAAAGAAATATAAACAACTTGACCATGGGAATCAATAAGAATATACACATATTGATTTCATTATTCATATTTGTTGCCTTCAATGCAAACACATTTAAATGTTAACCATTACTTTTTTCAACTCCATTGATAAAAAATTTCATTATAAATTATTTTGTCATTTAAAGAAGGGTCTACGAAGTTATAAGATTTAACATTTAAAAAGTCACAAGGTAATACTTAAGCATATTATTACATCGAAACTATACTTCCTTCCAAATAATCCTCACGGAGTGAAACAACATCCGGTAAATCCAGTGTTACGTCGAACTTTGGCAATTCTGGAAAATTAGGTATGGAGGTTTTTTTTCTTTTTTTGAGTAGACACGGAATATATCTCGACGAAAAGTGCTACAATTTAAATGAATTAACGAGCGCGATGCGTTTTATCATATATAAACTGTAAAAATATACTTGTACCACTGAAACTAGTAGATTGATATCACCTAATTTGACTGATATGAGATAGATCTCATCACACTCTGACTGATGAAATATAAACTATTTCATTGTTAAACTGATATTACCCTTCAAAATGGTCATATAAGTTTATAGATAAGAATGATGCTCAAAACACAGTAGATGCTCCAAAACATATAAGAAATAAGTTTTTTCCAAGTTTTTTCTGTGAATGACAAATACAATTTAAGACATACACAAGCGAAAGGGTGGATTTTTTTATTTTTGACTGGGATAGTCAAAAAAGAATTTTTACATATTTCTTCTATATTCAAGGTGAATGAAACTGTTATACAAATTGTTATTTTTTTGTTATAACTATGGCAATGTTTATTATTCTAGGAGTAAAAATCACTGATTAAAGTTTTATTTAAAAATTTTGATGGTCCCTTTAAAAAGTAAACTTTAAAAAGTTTAGCATAAAACAAATAAGTTTCTCTACATGTCTGTGTTAGAAGTATTTTTATTTTTTTCGAAAAGTTTAATTCATTCTTTTGACAGTTTTGATTTAAAGTCCTAGGATCACTTTGATTTCACGAATATTAAAAAATAAGTTTACTGATAGAATAATGATAGAGCCATGTTCTATTCATTTTGAGACAAATGTTGACATGTGCTTTTATTTGGTATTCAAGTTATTTATTCTCGAAGAAAAGAGTTAATAGAAAACCAACTTTTTGCAATATTATTGACAAAATACTGTGCTATATTTCAAACATGTACTTATGAGTTCGAAAAGCAAACTTAGGAATGCTTTTGGTACAAGTTAAAGTAATTTCCGTCGGTAAGACAGCTTTCTTGGCCATATTATAGCTACTTGTTATTTTTGCTCCTAGAAGTTTCATTACTAAATATCAAATGTACTTAGGGATTACCAATGAAAATGACAGGCAGCGCGTAGGCAAATACAATAATGAAGAGAGGCGGTATGGGTATGTAAGATTTCAACAAAATTATACGATTTGCTTTTCTGTTTTCTGTTTATGTATCAACTATTAGTATATTAAGTGTGACTAAAATCTTACCAAACTCCTTTACTTCAAAAGTTTGACTTTCAACCATTATTTCCTGGAAAAACAAAACTGTTTGAATATGGGAGAAACATAATAATTGAATAATTAATTTGTTTCGAGTAAGTTCGAAACAAGTTCTTACACCATAGATTAATTACACTCGAGACACAATCTAGATGGAATGAACCTCAAACGGAGAGAGATAGGCAATGTGGAATTATTGTGTTTCTTGCTTAAAGACAGACGCTGGCGTAGACCGAACCTGGGTCTCTGAGATCCGAACGAGCTACCACTAGGGTTAGCCGTCTCCGATTTGTTATTTGGCGTTTCTCTATAACTGCAACATTTAAATAATATTTCTTTTTCTATCTATCCGTGTTTGCATCAGCACACTTTAAAAAAATCATTAATTTTGACTGCTCGCGATTCTACCATGCAACGGCTCATTGTAACTTAACCGATCAGATGCTTGTCACAGACCAGATACTCACGTCAGCCTTAGCCTGGATAGACCAAGTTCCTAGAACCGGATACTCAGACATCTCCATTTTACCGACGAATACACCACTGTTGTCAGAGACATTCTCCCATCGTCTCACTCTATTTTGCTCACCATCCTTGTGATATGAAAAATGCACACATGAACATAACATTCTACTTTTGTTGCAAAATATATTCAGTCTATAGTTTCTGTACTGTTCTTTTGAAACAGAAAGACCGACGGAAGCGTAGCCTCACACATAATGCTGATAAATGAAGTGGTCGCTTACAAAGATATGGAATCGCTTTTTAAACAGAATAGGAATCAAGACTATTTATGAAAATGTGGTACATTGAGCTACTACAATGTTCTTACAAATATCGGGTACATAAATTTACTACTTACAACAATAGAAGTGACAACTGAGACTACTTACAAATATTTCAATCGTCATTGGTCTGACTTCGACTACCCTTTGGGCATTTACAATCATCACCCTGAACTGTACTGAAAGCAGGAAATGCTGACATTTTTATGGATATATATAAAGGGTTGGGATTTGGGGCGCAGTGACATACAACTTATTATGTTTCATTCTACCATAGTTTGCCGTTGTAAGACAAGAACATTGCTGTGGGAGACAGTTTATACCGATACATGTACAACTGTAAACAACGTTTAATTAACGCTTTCAATATCAATATCAATTGTCGGTGTTTTTTTTAATATAACGATGGATTATATGATAGTTTAACCGCAGACGTTTGGTAACAGGTGAACCCAGTATATATACAGTTTTCACTATATGTCTGGTTTATAACAGACATATATTGAAAACAATATTTTAGGCATGTTTCCTTTGAGTGACAAACTATGTTCAGTGTGTATACTGGTTCCTTATGGTATGTGCACATGCCGAACAATGATTACACTGTTTGGTCAGAATCGCTCCACTGAACTGTGCTTAAAAGATCACTTTTTGTGCCGACATGTTGATATTAATGTAGATTATTACGTGATATAAAACTGAAACCAACAAGTATCATCTATATATGTAAATAACACCGGCGTGTTTTACCAGTTTGTCCAGCTTTATACAATCCCTTGTCCGTCTGTATGAGAACTGAGGGCCTCTCAAAGTGGGTAAAGACGTCAATCATCGTGTATCCGTATTGTATGCCATCTGAAGACACGTTCACGTAAACCCTATAGAGACTATCCGGGTAAAGGTTAGACGGTACCTATTTCATGGATAAAGCAAGAAACTTTCAACAGAAATAACAGCAAATGAGTGTTGTTTTACAATGTTTCTGTTTTTTGGCCAACTATTGTAGATATGTGTTTAGGTTCTACCCCTGAGGGCATTACCCGGTATCGTGACGAGTTTCTTTTATGAACATAGTCAATCATCAAAGATTCTATCCACCGAGTGCTTAACTACATCTATCAAAGCTTCTAACTTCCGATCGCTTAATTATATCTATTTAAGAACTTGGCAATTATTTACTTCGATAAGGCGAATTCGATTTGAATAACTCACGTTGCACAATACTAGTTCATGTATTCGCTATTTTGCGGCAACTACGGTAAACGTTATTAGAAATGACTTTTTTTTACGTAAATTAAATGAAGTGTTATACAAAACATATTAGTAGGAACACTGCTTACCTTCAAGGTTATGTCTCCCCTTGGATTACCTGAAAAAGAAATTAGAAACCAACTAGATTTGTATCCATAAGACACATAACGAATTTTACACCTTTGACACACAAAAAAGATCAGACTTTGGTAAACGTTTGATTTCTAACCAAGATGTCGCGGGTTCGAATTCAGTCTGCGGAATTAGACATGAATCCCGTCAGAATCCGAGGAAGTAGTAATTTATCAGTTGCCTAATTTATTTAAGACTACACACTCGATTTAAATCATTGGCTACAGTGTCTATAAGATCAATTTACAGAATATAAAAGTAAAAAGATAAAAGAATGAAAGTTAAGGCAAAAATATAGACAGAGTAAAATAAATTGTATGAAATCAGTCGCATGTGAAAACCGCCATAAGCACATGCTTAATATATTTAGTTATTTGTGTGTAAAGGTCATCGAAATTAGTTATTTTTTCATGGTCATATATTGTCAAAAACAGTCACAAAACATCGCTTAAATCTATCTTAGGTTGAGCCATATGAAGTCTTACCGGTCGCATACAGGCTTAACATTAGTTTCACACAACATCGCAAACATAGATCACTTTTAAAAGGCATACGTGACAATGTAATAATTACCGGCAGAAAATTGTTCTGTTTCTGCTACAATATCAATAAGGCTGTGGCGTGTCATCAAATCTGCTGTCACCTCGTATGCACCACTTTTTATTTCTATGAAATTTTTCAGGTCCACTGTTATTACAAAATCCGTGTCAGGAATGACGAAACGGGGTGCCAAGACATACCCGTACCTGCACGAAAAAAACACGCAAGTTTGTTCGTTTTCACTCTTACCATGCTAAGCTGGTAATTGACTTGTAAATCTTTCAAACTTAACGGTTCCATTAATTACTCAAAGTGAACATAGCAGACCATGATCAAATTGATCGAATGCGCGAACTGATCATAACCTGCACTGATCGAAAGGGTAGAATATGCCACAACAGGGTAAACTTTAAAGATCTTCATTTTTCATGTACGCATAAATGCTTTAAAATAACTACGAAGTACGTTTTGTTGCTGTAATCATTTCCCCTTTTCTCTGCATTGATGAGTTACAGAAGGAGCACTGTTACCCGTAAATTTTAGAGGACTTATCACCAAATGTATTGTTACCCGTAAATTTTAGAGGACTTATCACCAAAAGTATTGTTACCCGTAAATTTTAGAAGACTTATCACCAAATGTATTGTTACCCGTAAGTTTTAGAAGACTTATCACCAAATGTATTGTTACCCGTAAATTTTAGAAGACTTATCACCAAATGTATTGTTACCCGTAAATTTGAGAGGACTTATCACCAAATGTATTGTTACCCGTAAGTTTTAGAAGACTTATCACCAAATGTATTGTTACCCGTAAATTTTAGAGGACTTATCACCAAATGTATTGTTACCCGTAAATTTTAGAAGACTTATCACCAAATGTATTGTTACCCGTAAATTTTAGAAGATTAAAGGTTCCATGACAACACATTAAAACTTACTTCTCCTCAGCATCCACTGACTGGTGAGATATCCATACAATCCCAAAGAACAGGAAGAAAATACTATGACCTTAAATGAAACAAACTACAGTAAGTAGATAATTTGACAGTGACAGTGACGTAGCGGAATGCATGAAGTATTTATTTTGTAAATACAGTGGCTCAAGGTTTAAAAATTTCTTGCAAGTATGCTATCCTTTTTTAACGGTTATGTAGTTTCGTCTGCACCGACACATAGGCCTATCTGTTACGTCACTGTAAGATTATCCCAATTTGTTTGTAATGTAGAAATGACAAACATAGATTAAACTGAACACTTGCTATAAAGAAAATGTGAAAATACACTGTCATTAATTTTCTGTCCTAATTTTGTCACTATATTTTTAAATGACTTGTTATGCTGAGATAATGATTTAATGCAAGAATAAAAAATGCCATTATCACGAAGAAACACGGACGCAGTCAAACGTTTGTATTTGTGCTTTTGGAGTCCACAATCCTCGTTCGAGGTGTATAATCGGTACGACCCGGCGCAGTCAAAAGAATAATAACGCACTCTTTTATAGGTAATATTTTATGCGGAACGAAACACTAACGCCACCAAGAGAATCATAACGCTCTCTTTTATAAGCAAATCTTTCATTGGGAAACATGAACGCAGTCAAAAGAATCATAACGCACCTTTTTAATAGTATTTTATTTTGCAAAAGAACACAGGAACGCAGCCAAAAGAATCATAACGCTTTCTTTTATAAGCAAATCTTTAGCGAGGGAACATGAACGCAGTCAAAACAAATCATAATGTACTTTTTTATAGGCAAATAATCAAACTGTAATAGAGTCAGTTTTTCTTACTGAACCAGATGTGTCTCCTATAACTAACACGCGTCAATGGGGAATGAGCGATAAAATATTTGTAAATCTAAAATCAAACCTAGCATAAATATGCTGATAAAACCACATACAAGGCCTTGCATGTATAAAATAATAAAAGTATCCAACATACTGGTCATTTCACAAGCTTTTCACTCGTTCACATCTAAACTCCTTTTGAGATACTCAACAAGAAAGAAGAAGGCACGTCTACAAATGTGGCAGTCGATTCAGCAAAACAGTGTGCTGTCGGTTAGTTAACTCTTCAGGCTTTCTGACAATAAAAGGATGTGCATTCGAAGACTTCAAATGTTAACAAATTATCTGCAATTGTCAGATTAATCCAAGGTAGACAACGTGTGGTTGGAATCCTTTGACTTTATCGTTGTTTCTCATAGAGATTTGCAACACCTTACTCACGTCTCTATTAATCAAAATGTCAGAACTGTCAATACTCGAATCGCGAACTGCAACCAGCTTTATCGATAACTGAAATTCGCAATACAAAACTAATTAAATTACGATTAAAGCAGAGAAATCCAAATTCGATGTAGTTTAATACAGTGAACTCCGCATATAACGATGCCATATACAGCGATTTCCGGATAGAAGGAACAAACTTTTTGTGTCCGATTTTCCCCTCTTCTTTCCTTTAAATGAAAATGATGTTAAGATATTACGTACTCCAAATATAGGGAACAACTTAAATGGTAAAAAGCAGTTCGTTATATGCGGATTTTATTTAATCATTATTTTTTACGTACACATCTTAACAATTTATTATCGTTCTTTCGCAGAAAATATGAAAAGAAACACGAATTTTGTTTATATCGCAATAATTTCTATGTAATCCTCTTAATAGATTAAGTGTGCAGTCAGGATGTTACTTATTGACGCGGCGCCAGTGCACCAGTACCGCGTCTATATCGAATGCTCATAGCTGATTTGATGTGTGTTTGTCTGTTTCTAAGATGTCTCAACAGTTGAACTCTTACTTGAAAAAGTTCTGCTTTTATAAAACCATAATCATCAATGGCGCAGACATGGGGCCGATTACTTTGTAAAGTAATCGATTATTAATTGATTATAAAGACATTTTTTAGTAATCGATTATTAATTGATAAACAGACCAATTTCTATCAATCGATTAAATTTTGATTTCATGAGAATTTTATCAAGGTCCGTCCAAAAGAGCACTTATGTTAGCTTGATATCTGGATGAGACCCTCAATCGATTAAATGTGTCATCATTCAACGTTAAAATGTCTTATCACTCAGCCTGCAGTGTTCAGGCTGAAAAGAATTCAAGCGATACTGAACAGCTGTTCAACAGGGGCAGAGGTGGCAGGTACTACAAGCACTTTTCTTGATAGACTTGCACGTGTTGGATATTTCTCAGCAATGTCCTTCCAGTATTTGAAGGGGGTCAATGTCAACACATTCTGACATCAGATATCCTGTAATTTCTTGCTTAATGGGGTCACAACTACCAGACATATGCCTGCACTTCTTGATTAGTGTCATAAAACTGAATAGTCTATAATCATCAGCCTTGATTTCGGCAGGTATATTATCCTGAAATTGGAAATGCTTCCTAGCAGCCATACTAACAAGTCTGAACTATTCTGGGTGCAAATTATTTTATAAATGGTACAAAAATGTACAAATATATTTTCAGGCTAAAAAATAACAAAGGACTAAACAATTAATGTTGACATCTGAGGAAGATTAGTATACCTTGAATAGTGTTAACTAAACTTATCAAATCATGGTCACAAGCTAAGGGCCATTATAAAATTCAGTCTGACAAAGAACAAATTTATTTATATTTCTTGAACAATATATGGTGTCTTTTTCCCCATGTTAACTTTATTAACTTTCAAAATCACCATACAAATGATTGTTTGGTGATTTAAATCTATGCCCTGAGGCAAAGTCCAGGCAGACTTGAACATGAAATTTGGTACACCTAAATTAGGTGGTAATTGTCAATCAATATCATGAAAGTGTAATCTTCTGACCATACTTGTTAATTGACACATTTATGACATGTACAATGTACATGTATAACCACAATGAGGTACATTATAAGGTAATGATCATCCTCATATATAAACAAAGTAATCATATATCAATTGTAAAATAATCATGATTACAGTCTGTTTTTCTTCATTAATCGATTAAATTATTAATCACTAATCAGAAAAAAGTATGATAAATGATAAATAATGATAAAGGAAAAATATTAATCAATAAATAATCATTACGATTACTTTAATCGATAACCCCATGCCTGCTACCAAGATTTTTGAAGTCTTGACCACCGAGTAAAAATTGAATTCGCCTGAGAGGTCATTGAGTTCGCATTGGTTCCTATATAGAAAACAAAATAATTTTCTCTGAAACCATATGGACCTTAGATACTTAGCATGAAAGCATTATCTAGCAGACCTCCACCGAGATAGTTCCAATCATGAACCCCGGGTAAAAGTTGACTTGATTTTACATAGATCTACTTCTCTAAATCAACAAGGCCTAGAACTTAGATATTTGACATATAGCTTTGCCTAGTTGACCAATACCAAAACTGCTCCAGTCATGACCCCAGGTCAGATCTGACCCCGCCCGGGCGTTATTTCGTTTATAATAATAATAATAATAATAATAATAATAATAATAATTTCTTTATTTTGCGAAGGTATTACAGATTAAGTTATGAAACAAATTACATATTCTTATTTACAATGTGGCCATCGATAAAACTAAAAAGAAAATAAAGCAAATACAAAACTATCA
>JAUMHA010144053.1:0-17143 GCA_032359765.1 Saxidomus gigantea
CTGTCACTTCTATGGAAGGCCAAACCTGTCTTAACCCGCGTATACGTTTTATTACGTTACAGGTGTTCAAAGGATATGCAGAATAATAGTTGACATGACCTGTGCCTGATAGACATATCATTCAAATGCAGATTAAATATCGGATCTATTCATTGCATAAATTCTGATGCAAGTACCGCAAATTTTAACAGATTTTTACTACAGCGCTGCAGTACAGGGTACTGACTACCCCACATACATGTAATGATCAAGTCTTGATGTATGCATCCATGCTCCAGCCATATATGGCCCAAAATATGCACTCCATAACTAAACCATATATTTCATTACCATTACCTCGGCAGTTGAAAAAAAGCCCAGCAGATTGCCTTCATTCAAAGGGCATGCGCTATTGTTTCAATTAATTAACCAAAACTTACATATTTAATTTAAAAATGTATTTTATACATGTTTTATAATGTTTATGTTTTCTTCTTTTCTCAATACCTGTAATTACAGGTGTGTAAACTTACCTTCTGCTTGTACCCATATTTTCTGCCAACTATGAACTATTATTAGCACTGTCAATACATAAAATGAAGGAAACGTCCTATACAGTTTCAATCTATGATTTGAACACATTCTAACACTGTAAGACTGTTATAGCATTAGTCCTCGTCGAGTTTCACCAGGTGAAAAAATGGAGAAACAAAACCGAAACACCACAATATCCGCAGGTAGTGAACACCTTATCGAAATGTAGTCTTGACCGACAGTATTGTGATGTTCTATAGACGGAATACCTGCTGAATACACATGTAACAAACTGTAATTAGATGGCAATAAAGGTGTCACTGAAGGGTCTTCGGATGTGTCACTGGTTTACGTGGTCCGCCATCTTGGATGTAAATTATTAGTATTTAGAATTAAATAAAATGTTACAAAGACAAAGAATCGTTAATTCCTTAAACCGTGGTTATTAAATTCCTTTAATCCTTGGTGTTTCATCGATTATGCAATAATCATTCGAAATTCATTGATCTTTCAGTACACCTTTTGAGTTTCCGTTTTACAAAATAATAATAGAACGCACGTGATCATTTTACGACATTTGATTGGGCAGAATACATGAGCAATCAATGAGGTGCGTCGTTTTGACAGGTAAATTCACGATGGTCATTCGGTCGATAATTTCAGTCGTGGGTGTACATGTCTGTAACTGTAAGTCATAACAAAGACCTAAAATAAAAAGGTTTTTGGTCATAGCGAAAGACTGCAATTGTGTTTTATTGCCATATATAGATCTACCTAATACACTTTACAAGTTCAGTACGTAAGATTAAAGAAAGTCAATATATATAATTAGATCTAAGTGCTAAAATGCTGTTACTCTTTTTATCAAGAAGGGTACGGTATGATTGATAAACCAGACATTTCTTAAACTAGTATTTCTATATATCCACGTTTTTCTGTTAAAACGAGTCTTTAATTCAAATTTTAATAGAGGAACATTTACATTTCCTGTGAAATTAATTTATTTGGTTCATTTCATTTTATTTTTTAGTTATTTTAACCCGGCTACGGATTGCCAAATAGCTAATCCGACCGGGCAGACCTCTAGATAATGTGATAGCTGTTCCCTTTTGCAGACATATGAGGCACCGTTTCATTTTAAGGGAATTCATGATCGTGCTCGCCCATCTGAATACAGGTGATATCACAAAATGCATTTTAGATAGTAAAACGGTACCCATATACGCTGTATATGCAAACAATATAATAATAAATCTGGATAAAACCGAATAAAAAAAGATACGGACATTCAACAATTTCAGAGTTTAAATTACGTCTTCATGTAGTTTCGACAATCTATTCGGCATGCGCAAGACTAAATTTGAAATAAGAAGACTTTATTAACAACAATATTTAACAAAGTCGTTCAACAATATTTTACTTTCGATCAAAACAACTAAACGATACAAAATGAAATATAATGCATAGTCATATGTAGTCAGTGCCATATGTTTTGCTAGTTGCCTCCCTTTAACCATTTACAAACTAAACTTAGATTTTGTTTGTTTGTAATTGTGCTTATTAGGTCCACCATCCTCTAAAGAGGCTATAGTCGGTACCACCCGAACTAAACTTAGACTACAAACGGCTTACAGCTAGTTTATCTTGTTTTATTCATCTAAAGATATTCTAAACGATTTTCTTCCAAGATACTATCTAAACAGAATTATACACCACGAAGACTTATAATAACATGGAAGCTTTATAGGTATTTGTATACACCGACATTCAACACCGGCAACCGGAGATTTGCCATTTCCGTTGCCTTTACAACCTACTGCAGCCGACTCTCCGGTTTGAACCGGAGGTAAAAAAAAGTGGGGTTCGCAAGAAGCTGCACGTACGTTATGTTATAGCTCTTGAGTTTTAAGGTATTAACAATCGTAGACAATTATATAGATGCACGGCACAATTATGAGTAATTCACTCTGCAGTACGCGGAATTTAAAATAATTATTTTTAAATACCGTACTTTGGACAATTAACAGTGACAATAGGAGCTGACTAGAAATGCGACAAGCCAGAGTCTTCATTGTCCATTGATGTAGACAGTGTGAGGAAGTAAAAATAGAAGTATTCTGCTTATAAGCAACTGCTTTCTCCTTGGATAATTTCACTCGGATTGTGCGATTGTCACCAGATTTGGTATGAAGTGTTCTTTCTTCATCCTCCACAGTTAAAAAAAAGGCATTCTACTGATTTGCGCAGTAAGTACATGCATTTTCTATCGCAAGCCATTTTATTATGTATTCCAAAAAGAGATATCTATCTATTTAAAATTTATTTCGTTTTGATAGAGCCATCTCTTTCACGCCGAGAGATATCTTTGTATACCACAGAAAGATATCGTCTGAACTTAAAGAGATATCTCTTCTACTTACATAGATATCTGTTTAACATCATTCGAGTGATTTTTTTCTATTTTTAGCTCCCCTGGCACAAAGTGCCAGAGTGAGCTACTAGGATCGTCCGCCTTACGTCCATCGTCGAATACCCACGTCCACCTCTTTACGCTATGCCTCATAGGTGGAAATACACACAGGAGTGGCAACGGAATATTAACGGGGGTTCCGACGATGCCTTACGTCATACGTCCACATTTTCCTTCAACAACATTCCTCTGAAACCACCAGGCCAATGTTCATTAAAATTGACGGGGTTGTTCCTTACACTAAGCCCTGTAAAATGGTTAAAATAATTCTATTCCGTGGAGAACTCTCGTTGCCATGGCAATAGAAAGGAACAAAACTTTAAAAATATTCTCAAGAACATGAAGGCACAGAACTTAGATATTTTGCATGTGACATTGCCTAGTGGACCTCTACCAAGATTGTTCAAATTATTACCCTCGGGTCAAAATTGACCCCACGCACGGGTTCAGTTGTTTTTACATAGGCTGACATATAGGAAAAACTTTAAAAATCTTATTGTCTGAAACCACAAGGCCTAGAGCTTAGATATTTGACATGAGACATTGCCTTGTAGACATCTATCAAGATTGTCCAAATTATGACCCAGGTCAAAATTGACCCGGCCCTGGGGTCACTTGTTTTTACATAGGCTTAAATATATATATATGGAAAAACTTTCAAAATTTAGTAAAATCTTCCTCTCTGAAACACACGGTCTAGAGCTTGGACGGTTGGCAAGTAGCATTGCCGAGTGGACCTCTACCAAGTTTATTCAAACTATGATCCCTGGGTCAAAATTGACTTTGCCCGGGGTTTCACTTTATTTAACATGGCTGAAATAGGAAAACAATTTTACAAAATCTTTTTGTCTGAAACCAGAAGGCCTAGAGCTTAGATATTAAGCATGTGACATTGCCCAGTGGACCTCTACAGAGATTGTCACAATTGTGACACCCAGGTCAAAATTGACCCCATCTGGGAGTACTTGTTTTTTATAGGCTTATACGGGAATTATTTTTTGAAATCTTCTACTCCTAAACCACAATGCATAGAGCTTAAGTATTTGGCATGTATCATTTCCTAGTTAACCTTTTCCAAGATTGCCCAAATCATGACACCGATGACAAAATTGACCCTGCCCGGTGCTCATTTGATTTAGCATAGGCTTATATAGGGAAAACTTCAAAAATATCCTTGTCTAGAACCACTAGGCTCAGAGCTTAGATATTTGGAATATAACATTATGTAGTAGACCTTTACGAAGATTGTGTAAATCAGAACCCCTAGGTCAAAATTGACCCTTTCTGCTATTGATGGGATTGTATTATAGCCAATGGTAGCCAGGTGAGCGATATAGGGCCATATTGACCCTCTTGTTGAGATACGTCTCTCAAAGTAACACAGACATCTCTCTACCTTTAAGCGATATCCCCCAATCTTAAACATATATCTCTTTTTCAAATATATCTTTGGTGTAGGAGAGATATTTCTGTACGATAGAGAGGTATCTTTATTACATTGAGAGATATCTCTTTAGTATTGGGAGATATCTTATCATACGAGAACTATCTCTTTTAAAAGAAAACGAAAATGTGTCCTTTACAGAAATATCTCTGAGCTTAAGCGATATCTCCCCTATTTTAGGAGATATCTCTATGAAATCAGTAAGAGTAAATTGGCTTTCCATAATTTTCCACCTTCAGCTAAGGAAAATATGAACAACTTCTCATGATATTTGTGCAACACTTCATAGGTTATCTTGAAAATGTTAGGTTGTGTTTAACTGCACGTTCAATAACGTCCGGTTTGGTTTCGATGCATTCTTCTTTTCTTACTTACTGTACTTCAAATAAATTCTGAATAATGCATGTTGGCCTATGTAATGTTATCTTTATTTTAAACTGATTTGAAGTAATGCTTGGAATTCATTGAGAAGCTATGCCGTTTTAACATAGCAGCTCCTTTAATTGCGTTTAAAGGTCTAGTCAGGTTTCTACGGACAGTGTCGATATATTGCCAACAGTTTAGCTCTTTCATGTTTGAAGGTCTGGCCAGTATATGAAAAGTGCCGATGCCGTTACAATAGCTCCTTTACCGTTAAATCTCTAGTGAGTTTATATGAAAATGTTCTTGCCGGTATTCGTAGGTGCATAGGCAGTAGGCTTGATAGCCCTCTTCAATAGAATGTTAAGGAATCAGACCAGCAATCACATTAGCTTTGAGTCAACTAATATACATATATCTTCAGTTTACCTCTAATTTTAAACGTGCCTCATTGGGTTTACATTTTTATTACACAACATGTGACTAGAACTTACGTAAACATGTCAGATAACGGAGCTAAAAATCAAAAGGGATTATTATCTAAATAGTCTGTCAATGCATATCAATTGACCTTTTTGCTACCTTAAGAAACATGCTCTCAAATTCCCTGAAAATTTAAAAACGGAAGTTTGAAAGGACTCTAAGTTCATTTTTTGAAATCGAAAAATTGTTTATCTCTTACAAGAATATAAACATATATCCTGTAACAACTTTCGTTTTGCTTTGTCCGAATATAAAAAAAGTTCGACAGCAATTTAGATTCTCCTTCGAGAAACACAAGATTATTCAAGAGACATGCAATATATCTTTGAGTGAATTCATGCAGCGAAACAACACGGCGGTCCTCAAAAATAAATCCTCGACAACCGTCCCCCTGTTCTATTGGTTTGCTCATACCATTTTATACCTGAAAGAGATTGACTTTAATCTTTGAACACAATTAAACGATAAGTATATAAGTACAAATCACACGACACATGACTCATGCATTGGTAATTTTTTAGTTATTCCCCTTTTAGATTTTTACTTCACGATCCGTTATCTCAACCACTAACAGAGAAATCAAATGAAACGTTATTTACAAACATAGGACAATTGGTCAATATAAATATACAAGAAGCGTAGTTTTAATACAGCAAGTACTTTTTGAATTATCTCGGTCACTTTGAGTTTTACGATTGTTAGTGATGGTAAAATCGCAGATGAAAATTCTTCCGCATGTTACCAGGGGAGAGAAGGTATATAATTATGTCTTGTTCTTGGGTCGAAAACAACTAAATTAATACAACACAAACACGTTGTTGTTTTGGAGGTGTTATATGTAGGCTTAAAGAGACACTCCCTACATCTAGCAGATTATATTCTCGAAACATACATTATGTGTTCAATGAACGTAAAATGATAAAGAAATACAATTTCAAAGAAGAACCTATGGCGAAAAATGCCTTATTTTACCATAATTAATCGATATAGAGGCTTTCTGTAATAAATCGTACCCACCAATTAATTGTACAACAACAACTCTATATAGATTATTGAATGGTTTACAGTACTGCAGTTTATTCTAAACTGATAATTTCATCGATAATGACTGGAAATGCATAGCTGAAACTTTTAGGTTAAGTTATTAAACTTCCAAAGATTACATTATTTATGTTTTGGAGGTTATTTGGTCGACATCAGTTATAGGGTATGTCCCATTAAGCTCCCAAAACATTTTCTCCACAGAAACCAGAAGACAAGGCAATGTCACAAAATGTGCCGATGAGGACTCTGCTTAGTTTGATGATAACGCGCGCATCCAACACGTGCATAAATGCAGACATTGAGTATATTCAAGGGCGTAGCTAGGGACACAATCGAAGTACTCCCATTTCACTGTTAGGGTGGTGTGGGGGGCGAAGCCCCCCTCGATTTTTTTAAGCCAAATATAGTTGAAATAATTAGGACGTTTAAAACTTATTTTATTGCATTTATGAAACACAAGTTTATCATTTCTGATTAAAAATAAAACCGATACTGTTAGTGCACCCAAGTGGACATGTACCCCCTTAGGCACAAGTTTAACATCATTTGTAGGCCATTTAAAGTTTTCATTTTTGAAATTCGAAGTACTCCCGTGAGTTTAATGATTGCTATTACATTTGACGGATGTTTCTGCTGTAAAAACAAATGTAATTGTTGTTCATAATGTATACTGTACGTGTTGTTTCCAAATTCGTGTACAATCTTTTCACCATTGGTCTTCCTTCAAACAAGATAGTTAAACGGATATGGAAATCATGGTACTGGCCTTTCTATTCATTTGTCACTATATTTGTCTACAACAGAGCAGAGCATACCTAAATTTGGTTTTATTATGGATACATTGCTGTTGCAAGTATGGGTACTGGATCGTGAAGCGGCGAGAATAAATAACCATGAATCCTTTCAGTGCTTTGATTTTGCTACACGCGGAAGATATTCTTACGTCTATGTCACTGTTTGCGTATATTATGTATATCTGAGGAGCTTCAATATTTAATTAACTAGATCTATGTTGATGAAATTTAATATTTACATTTTTGCCCACACACTGCTAGGTCTTTAGAAAATCCATATGTGTGTACTGAGTCATAACGCTATGATCTCTACCCAAACAAAATAGGGTGGTAATAGCGGTATTGGCGCAGTTTATACCCGTGACATATTACAATATCATAACTACATGATTATGAACGGACGCTTGATTAGGTAAGTGCTGAACAATGGTTGAAATATACAACGGAAGTAGTTTTTATGCTGAAGTGTTTTTGTTACTTCTTATAAATAGCAAAGTCATACCGATTTAGAAATGATTGTTCCATGTTATAAGGGATATTATAGTACATGTATTTGAAACTGTTCTGCGATTGGATTAACACGCGCTTTCCATTTGTTATGAGAAAATATTGATATTGGATTTTAACCATTAGGGCATATATTTTTGCGACTGATAAATAGAAATTGCGAACACAGGTTAGAGAATTTTAAAGTCACTTACGACCATGTTACATTTATCGTATGTAATGTAATACATTAGTTTTTGAAGTATTAAAAACTAGTTTTAAGTAGGACATGATAATATAGGTCATTGATGTAGTTAAGTATGGTAAATCTTTATATACTATCAAATACAACGTTCAAATTGACCGTCTCGTTTATCAAATCGGTCAAATTTTCAGATTGATGGGACCATGTAAGCAAAACATTAGGATTCTAACTGCGAAAGTTAATTTGAAATTTTAAACGCTTTCAAAAGGTTTCGCATTTTGACGTATTACATATTTTTAAAAGATATTATCTAGCTAAACGAAATATAGTATACATGTACTTGAACACAGTCACAAGTTGCTTCCCTTTTATGATCTTATGATACAAACTTCTTTTATATGTGTTTTATATGCTTACACCAGGTGTTACTATATTATTCATTTTGAACAATGTTTAAACTATTACTTAAACTGCATTGATTACAAAATAAACGGCAGTGCTTTCAGAAATAAATTTAAAATTAGAAAAAACGTCATTTTCTACCTAATCTTCCTTAAGGTCTTAAAAAGTAAAAGATTATTTGTATGATAACAAATCTTCTCAAACTTTAAGCCTTACTTCTATTTTAAAAATAACTAGATCAATAGATATAACTTAATCATACAAAAACTGTCAACAGAGAGCGGGTAGCGTTCGGGTCAAACTTACTTAACAACTATATCATCCGGAAAATTTTAACAAATTATTTGAATAAATAACGAAAAAAATCCATTTATACAAACTTCATTACGTTTCAATGTCTCTTTTCAGTGTATTATGTTGGTTTATAAAGAAACTAATAATATGTATCTGCTGGAGCATAATAAATAAAGTTTCAACTTATCATATAGATATAACAAAAGAACACATACTAACGAGGTGGAAATACCCGTGCGTCACATCCAGACCACATGACCTCTGGACCATAGCAATATTAAGCGCAAAGAGGATGTAAAATAGAAATGGAAAGCTGTACAGTCAAAGATCAAACAGAAGTATCGGAAGTCACGCGACCTATCCTTTGTCAAGAGGATGGTGCGGATACAAACTTTCCCATTACCAATACAAGTACGGTTATCGATTCGGAAAAAAGTGATAAAAAGGAGAGCGCTGTAATAGAAGATCAGTCTAAAATCACTGTCGGTAGTGAAATCTTTTCTTATTCTGGATTAAATAATACCGACGAAAATATGAAATACACAATGTCAGAAAAATCTGAAGCGTCAAAGGAGAGTATGAAAACGCAGATAGACGTTAAAGATGCACCGTTAACGCATGTAGATGAGGATGACGGTTTTAAATTAATGAAAAAGCTCGGAAAACTTTGTGGAGTGGATAGGCAAAAACTATTAGGGGAGGAATATGAACCGTACATACAGTCTCCGTACAACTGGAAACAGACTGATAGTGAGACACAGGAAGCAGGTTTTGAGAAAGAATTTGGTGAAATGACTTTGAACGAACGTGTCAGTGAAAGACTAGCTTTACAGGGTAATCGTAATGAATTGTCAGAGGAGACACAGTTTTTGACACCTAGATCACCGGGTATGGTAGGAAGTAGCGCTATAAAGCACGTGCATAATAATCTACAACCTAAAGTTACCAATATCGAAGGCGTGCAAGAAATACAAGGAGGGGGACAGCCGGTGTATAAGAAACATTCTAAAGCTCGTATACAGGAAGTGTCACATACCACACGACCGGTAGACAGTGACTTGTATAACTTCACACATTCTGAAAGAGGGTACATGTTAACGATAGTTAATGACCGATTCGTTCGTCAGTCTCCAAGAGACGGTGCACATTGGGATTTACTGAAAATGAAAGAGATAGCCCGAAAGTTTGGTTTCCGATCTCTTAATTATAATCAAGAACGCAATCTGACTAAATTGGAAACGCTTCAGTTGTTAAGTAGAGCCAGTAAGGCGAACCACTCGGACTGTGACTGTTTTGTGTTCATGATTAGCACCCATGGGTTAGAGCATAGAAATGCACAAAAGGGAGGTAAGGTCGACCACGCCCTTGTTTGTGCTGATGATCAACTCATCTATACTAGTACCATAATGGAAATGTTCAACGATGAAAACTGTCCGACGTTGAAGGGAAAACCGAAGATATTCTTCATACAGGCTTGTAGAGGTAACATTAATATTTCCATTTCTGACTTCTTTGTTATACCAATATGAATGAAAATCAGCTTCATAATTAAGTTACATTTTGATACCTTTATTTTCAATACACTTAATAATAATTAAATATCACTTTATTAACATTCACCCACTTATTTTTAAAATGGACGTATCCATCTATCAACTTTGTATTACTTTATTAAGATTCAGCCTGCTAAAATGGACTTTTGACAGAGCCATTAATTGTTCAAAGGTGTGCTCACTTATAATTTACTGACTGAATAATGAATAGTGTAGATCATGATCAGACTGCATGGATGTGGAAGCTGATCATAATCTGCTTTGGTCTTAAAGACAGCATCGTTTGTCACAAGCAGTATAGGGTAAAGGTTGATCATACGAAACCGTACCAAAGTCGTAAAACGATATGTTTACTGTTTGTTTAATGGATTTGTAGCCCAAATAGTAAAAAACCTAATGTGTTGTCGTAATAAGAGCTTTCCTGGAAGAAAAACAGAATACTTTCCAAGACAATTTCACATTAACACTATAATAAACAGAATAATAAAGGGATATAGGTATCTCGATAATAAAAAGTCCCTGCTATCATCCCCTTAAGAAAACATTTTAAAATGAATCTTCCCATCAGACATTCTATCAATGTATGAATAAGAAATATAAAAAAAGCAATTATAACAAGGCATATGATCACTGTCACAATATCACATAGCGAAAACTGTCAACATATCTTATGTGCATGATAAAGCGCGCGTTCCGTGCAATTAACTATTTAAAAAGGCAAAAAATGTAAGATTTGATATCAGTCTTTCAACATAATAAAATAATTCATTTGAATATGTCTTCATAGGAGAGTCTTTTTATATGATAAAAAAATTTATTGTAATATATCGTTATAGGTGAGAAATTGGACCATGGAAGCGATGTTTTTGTTGCCTTTCCAAGACATGAGGATAAAACTTGCAGTGCCTCCAATGAAGGTAAAACACTCACGTACTTCCGTACTTCGTCACCGTCTGTAGGCGTACAATTGTATAAAGAAAAGAAAAACTGTTCAATAAGTCTATATAAAATCGAAAGTAAATGTTCTATATCTGTATATAAATGATGATATCTCTTTACACTTGATACACTTTATTAACATAATAAAAGTTGTTTATCAAGCAAGTACACATTGTTTAGTTGAAACCGAAATATAAAAATGTGACAAAATAGCTCTCAATTTATTGTACATTTTGTATATATTGTATTTGTATATTTAGTTGAACCAAATAGGTGGATGCGAGAGTCTTTTGACGTATCCGACACGAGACCGGGACAAGATTCTTGGGCTGCTAGTCAAACAGGGACTTTCCTAGGTCAAAGCTCGTATTTAGGAGCGCACCAAACACCAACACAAAACAACCAACCACCTATATTTATGGTCCCAAGAGTTCAGCACGTGCCACATACAGCTCCACAGTATAGACCGAGCGTACAGCACGCAACAGGCCGAATTGATAATAGAATCTACGCTCCGACTCCGTACAATATTGTTGAAACACCTTCACTAAAATGTGACAACGATATGCTAGTAATGTTTGCTATCCCACCTGGCATGTTCGCGTGGAGAAATACCAGTGAGGGTTCCTGGATGATAGATTACCTTCACCAAGTGCTAATGGCGTACGATATGCGACGGCCAAAGAGCTTTCTGAACCTTTTGACGAAAGTGTCGGCGCTCATGAGCCAACGTACGACAAATACGCCGTCGAATCCAAGTTTGCATGCCAAGAAAGCTGTTTCCGTTATAGAATACAAACTTGATAAGGACATTGTGTTTCAACAGAAAGTGCCTGTCTCGGAATGGGTTAAGAAATCCAAGACATTAATGGCTTTGTAGACGACAACTTGTCTGATTGTTCCATGGCCACCATGTTGCTGTCTTCGTCCGTTTTGCCCGTCAAAGATAAACAGGGGCTGTTAATAAAATTAGTTTTCCGGTGACAGATTTTGCCAATTAAGCCCCTTTTTTAATTGACTTGGTAATTTAGCCATAGCATTTACTGCTGTTTAGCGATCATAGGGTTTCGAGAATTTGTACATTGTGTAATATTTGGTTTACAGATCTTTGTAAATAAGGACATTTTATGTGTCTACTTAGATCTGTTAAGAAAATGTTGATTATCCGTGCCGCTGTTCCTGCAAGTTAACAATCGGCCATTTATGTATTGATGTTTGATGCCAAAACTTTAAATTGTTTTTATTTCTTTTGCCTATCCTACGAAGAAATTATGTGGACTTCTGGTATGCCTCTGACAGGCGATAGAAGTGTTCGAATGAATACCCGGCTCTTGCTAATGATCTCATCATCTTGACCAAATATTTGATTCATTTTGTTTGTTTAAATTGTGCGGTTTGGGTGCACGTGAATGTTAGACTACTTTTTGGTTCGATTATATATGACAAGAAGTTTGAGCAGCGAAAGAGTTCCTTTTATCTTGCTTTTTTTCTTACTGTTGATATAAACACAATTCTACCTGTGATATCACAAATGCTTTAAATGTTAGGTTTAAAAGAAGTTTCAAAATATATAGATGTATTATTTTGAAAAGTAGCATACCTTCGTATTTAGTGCTATATGTGTTTTATGGTTACGTTGAGATACTAAATCGAGCATGTGGCTTATTTTAACATTTTATTGCACAGTCTTTACTGCGCTTATTGGTGAGTTTATTTATTCTGTGACCATAATTATGTAGTTCATGATTGTTTTGCAAAGATGTGTATGACTGGGATTTAGGATTATTTTCTTGTAATTTTACATGTTATGGCAATAGGTGTGGTAAAATAATGTTGTTACACAACGGATATCAAGGATTACTTTTATGTTTGGGTTGATATATGGTGATGGGGTACAATGATTTCATTTTATACATTTTAATTTTTTTTTATCAATATGTTTGTATCTAAAGTTATGTTACCCTTCAAAATGGCCATATTCCATAATGGTCTAGTAAAATGCTTCAAAACACAACAGATGCTTTGAAAACGTGTGAAAATATCTGATACTGAGTTATAGGTAAAAAAAAACATTTTGACAATCATCAACTTAAATGATCATATATTCACGGAAATACCGTGAACTATTTTAACAATAAATTTCATGCATTTTTCTTTACGTGTTCTAATCTGTGCTAAATTGTCTTTCTTAAAATCATATTGCTCCCTTCGAAGGGTAATGCCACTTTGGAATGAACACATGCAATTTATTACTGTAAATGTTATTACGTTTCAGGGTAACTTTCAAAAAGGATCACTGACATGTTTTTTTATTATGTTTTTATTCAGTTCTATGACAATCATTCATCATTGAACATACTCACTATTATCTGTTTACATGTTACGTTTTACATTATTTATAGACTACTTCAGATTTTGTTACCCATTTGTTGTAGCCATTTTTACAGTTAGGTTGATTTTAGACACTTTAGCTTCTTTTGATAATAAGAAATAAATATTGTGAAACTGATGTTGTTGTTTGTCGGCCCGCTAAAACTGGTACAATGTATGCATGTGTATATTAAGCTTATGTGGTGAACCTTGAACCAGCGTCCCTCTTTGTACATGTACTATGGTTAGGCATGCAGAAGATCTTAAAGGTACGTCAAAGGTACATGATCCTAGGGGCATGATTTGAACACACTTGACAAACGTGTACTAAGCAGTGTGACATAGCAAACACCTTTTAATACATAAGCGTCTAGATTAAACAATGAACTAAAACCAAATAAGCAAGTGCTGGATAAGGTCCAGAACCAAGCCTTAAGATACTACTGAAGCAATACGTTACAACTCCAATTAAGGCAATGGAGGAAGTCACTGATATTCCACCACTCGGTAAAAGAAGGGATGCGAAGGCGCTCGTGCAAGCCAGCAAGTACCAACTCTTGCCAGACCATCCATGAGGACAATGCTTTGGATCCCAACAACGAATCGCCTGAAAAGAGGGAGCTTCGTCCATGAATCGAAGAAGCTGACAAAAGCAAATGCTTCCTATATTGAAGGGGACCTGTCGGAACTGCCAGAGCCATGGAGATATGACCTGTCAGACATCAGTATATGCACTACCGTACCTTGTTTCCAATCGGGTATGGAAGATGAAAATATTTTTAAAAATCCATGACACAAACCATGACCTCAGAAGATTATCCGTCAGAGACATGGACCCATGTGCACACAGACGGCTCTGCTACAGCTGCTATACAAGATGGTGGTGCTGGTATTTTCATCATACACACGACTGGTAGGTTGGAGACAGTCAGCATAGCAACAGGCAAGCATTGTACCAACTACAAAGCAGAAGCCGAATCAATCACCATACAAGCATAAACAACTATTGAAAAGTCATTCTAACATACTCTACCAGTCCCGGAACCTTTTGCTAATGCCAAATTGCCATGCCTTGCCAACGAACTTAATAGGCTCAGTGAGAAGCGGAAAGTGTCCCTTTATTGGATACCCGCACACGTGGTGTTCATGGCAATGCAATGGCATACCAATTGGCGAAACAATGAGCTAGAGGCGACCAGTCACTAATGAAGAAAAGCCCACGGTAATTAAGACTCGTACAAGAACGAAGACACAGAAAGATGACTACCAACTACTAGACAGATGGGAACAAGTCATTATATTCAAGCTCAATGCTCATAACTCAATGTTCATATGAATTAAAAATTGAAGCTGTCCTCGTCACCGAAATGCTCGTGTGCTCTCAGACCAGTTTTGTCCCCTGTATGACCAGTGAAGAAAAAGTGTTTGGCCATACTGTACCACTCTGGAAAAGAAATTGTTTGGCAGGAAGGAGGGGCTCAATAAGACATATTCTTTCATCGCTGTTAATGGGGTGGCGATGTAGACAGTGAACTGTGTTAAAAGAATAGTTCTACCACAAATCCTTTCGGTTCTGTGAATTTGACAAAAGACAGTGCGTAACACAAGATATTCTGACGTGTATGTCAATGTTTATGTATATAATGTATAACTGGAGAGCTTTTATATCTAATTAAGTTTGTTGATGAAATTTAATATTTACATTTTGTCCACACACTGTTAGGTCTGTACGGAGTCATAAACGATACGATCTATATTCAAACAAAATAGGGTGGTATTTGAGATGTATACGCAATGACTGATGTGAAGATGGATAGCGGATAAGTGATAAACATGGGGGAGTTTCTCAAAGTTGTTACAGTTATGCAGATATAATATTTTTAAAACATTATTATTTACGATAAAGTCCAATGGCACACAAAGGTAGACCATATTCTTACAATGACGGACATGTATAATGTCATACAGAGCTCACTCAGTTGCCTTATTGTATGCTCAGTGGATAATCTGTACTTTCTGAGATATGTATCTTTATCACTTCTGCCTTTCATAGCCAAGTTTCTTGCAATATTTAGCAGTACTGTAAGGAATGAAAAACGTCCGTTTGTAGGCTTAATACAGTCGTCAGGAAACAGCTACCGGTATTCAGTTGTAGCAATTTTGCGGCGCATTAACCAGTAGGTTTATTGCATTTTGCTGGTGACCAAGAATACTTGCTTCAGAATAAATTGCTTTGTGCCATTACTGTCAACCACAATCTATTTGTGAAGGCAGTGTTAATTTCGGGAACCTGATTAAAATTCGTGGTGGCAGTTGGCATGCATATTTGTAGGCATATGCCACTTATGGCAGCACAAACAGCAATGCATTCCCTGCCATACATGGATACCTGCTCAGAATATGTATATAGAAATTGCATAATCAATTGCGTGATAAGAACGCTTCATTTTGGACTCAATATAAGCCACATTTATGTCTGCTAATGTTTGCCGATTTGCATGTAAAAAAGGTGGCAAATACTTGAGGCCCATTCGCAAGATATTTTAACTTGTTTTGCGTTTAATTATTTTTTTTAAAGGTCAGATGGGATTTTGCATTCAAACCGTTAAAAGATATCTTAAACACCATCATTGTTTGACAAGAATTACAGCATGGGGTAGTTTCCTATATTGAACGTTGTGTTGCATTTCAGAAAGTGTTTCATACTTGAGGGTACAGTGCCACAGATTTTGACACCTGTTTTAAAAGTACAGTTATGATCTTATCGTGTGCAGTGATAAAGGTTTACAAATAAACTGTTTAAATACCTACGACACGATTCTCTCAAGCAAAATGGAATAGTTTAGTATAGGGAGTCGCCCCCAGCTGTTAAAAATATTTATGTTGTTATGGCCACCAGCTTTTGTTTTATTTGTTTTGATATTAAAAAGGTCTTTCTTAAAATGTGTACGTTTAGATACTTTCTAAACATTATCAAAAATATATAGACCAGAAAAAACTTTGAAAATAATTCAGCTGACCTCGGGTGCAGCATTAGGAATGGTTTTCGTCAAAGAGTAAAACGGTTGAAATCACATTCAAAATACTTTTGAGAAAGTCCCCTATTTTCTTCACATCAGGTTATTGCGTGTACATCTCTAATAGTAGCGTTATTGGTGCAGTTTACACCCTTAACTTATTATGATATCATAATTACATAATCATGAATGGAACTCTTTAGATCTATCCCGATAAGGAATGCACTAAACAATGGTTGAACTATAAAACGGAAGTAATTTTGGTGCTGACGTCTTTCTTGTTACTTCTTTATATTATTAAATAGCAAAGTCATACCGATTAAAATCAAAGCGCTCTGAGCGCTGAAGGCCTGGGGGCTATAGGTTAACTCCCCGAAAAACAACTTTTGACGAACGTGTTTTGCGCTGAATCTTACCTAAAGCGCGGAGTACGAAATTCAATATACAACACAGAATGAATGATTCACAAATATATGGGTGGCAGGGCAGTTTGTTTTTTTATTAAACGTACGTTAAATGAAAAATAATCACATAGTCAACATTATAAAATGTTTAAGCCAATAAAAATAATTCGGTCTGCGCTTTGTACAACTTCAAGCGATATGATCTGATGATGTGGATCGAAAATTATTGTTTACCAAGGACAATAACTTGAAACAGAAATAAACAAAGCAATACCAACAATGAAATACAAATACAGTACTGTACAATGTGTATAACAGAGAAAACCAAAAATGATTCTGGGTTACCTTGTAGTTGTAATCGGTGA
>JAUMHA010144274.1:0-17136 GCA_032359765.1 Saxidomus gigantea
CTTGGTAGAGGTCCACTAGACAATGCTACATGCTAAATATCTAAGCTCTAGGCCTTGTGGTTTCAGAGAAGATTTTTTACGTTTTTCCTATATAAGCCTATGCAAAACTAAGTGACCACCCGTGCGGGGTCAATTTTGACCCGGGGGTTATAATTTGAACAATCGTGGTAGAGGTCTACTAGACAATGCTACATGCCAAATATCTAAGCTCTAGGCATTGTGGTTTCAGAGAAGAAGTTTTTCCTATTTGTTGCCATAGCAACCAGAGTTCTGCACGGAATGGAATTCTTTGAACAACTTTGGTAGAGCTTCATGCAAGGAACACTCCTGCAAAGTCTCACCAACATTGGCTCAGTGGTTTCAGAGGAGATGTTGTTTGAAGGAAATGGTGGACAGATGGACAGACTGACGGACCCCGGACATTTAGTTATCCTAGTAGCTCACTCTGGCACTTTGTGTCAGGTGAGCTAAAAATGATATAATTTATCTTTAAAGACATGTTTTAAGATTGTAAAGATACCCAGAATATTTTTCTTAATTCAAATTCTCTTAAAAATCCAAAAATAATTGGCAATTATACCCGAAAATCTGGCACAAGCTGGGTCGCGAAAATATGTGATAATCGACAATAATTACATCAAACACTTTTTAACTTGGTCAACAAACTTTTGTATTTATATTACAATGGTAAAACAAAATGTTTGATGATGTGAATAGAATTTGAAATTTTAGTGTTGCTGTTTGTATGTTTGTTCATAATCCCCAAACAATAATTACTCCTTTTATCATGCCAAAATCCCCCCTTGACTTATGGAAGGGTCTAGCCGAAATTACTAATTTTAAAGCCAAAACTATACCCTCGACTTATGGAAGGGTCTAGCCGAAATTACTAATCTTAAAGCCAAAACTATACCCTCGACTTATGGCCAAGATCAACTTATGGCCAAGTATTTATGGTACATACTGAGACCTTTGTAATATTTGCGATTATTTAATTTTCACTATTTTCGCCAATTTCCCACTTCTCTTATTTAAAAGGTTTGGGTAAGATTCATTTTAGATTAACTATTAGACAATTCTCCTTTTTGAATTTAAATTTGCAAATAAGTCTGTCTGCTCACAAATCACAAAAGTTTCATCAGATGAAAATTACCAAATTTACAGTACCCCTATTCTCAATAAATAATTGGTATATTTTAAATGTATAGGTAGAATGTAAGTCTTGTTATATTACTCGATATCAAAACTTCAGCACCTTAAAGGATGTCCTATATAAGCTGAGAGACATCCACTTTATTAATATTTACATACTATATATCACTAATTCAAAGTACAACACTTCGTCTTCTTATAACTTCTGATGACAAAATCTTGACATTACCATCTAATCCTGTTACAATGGAGTTATGTATTATAGATGCTCTAGTCTAAAATATGACTTCTCAAAAATCTGCATGATTCAAGATGTCAGGCTTTTAATTTAACTTCCTTAATTATAAACAATTAACAATACGTACTTGATATTTAAAAGATCCCAGGGATGTATGGATATATAAAGTATTTTCCACATTCCCCTCTTGTCGGGCAAGAAAAACAACATCAAATGTTGTGTTCCCACCAGGAGGGACTATCTACAATACAGAATAGTAATAGCAACATATTAGAATAAGACAAACAGGTATAAAGTATAAAAAGTTCAGAGTAATTGAGCTGAAAATTTAATACACAACCGAAACAATTTAAAATTCTCTATGTAGCACACATCAAATCTAACTACAATAGCAGCAAGTGATTCTGCCCTTGTGACAAAGGTAGATCGTAATCAGCTTGCACCTGATCGGGATAGGTGATGTAGAGGTTAAGGTGCCTGTCATTCATCCTGGAGGTCGTGGGTTCGAGCCCCACTTGGGTCACGACCAATCCTCCTCATATGACACTAGTACTGGTTTTTCCAAGAAGTGGACTAAAGAGTGACTTGATAAACGTCAAGCTTTCTTCACAATCAAGCTTTAATACATAAGTTAAATGTATAAACTAAACTAAAACAGGATTGTAATAATTATTTGTGCTGACTTCTGCACAATTCTTACTAAGATGATTGAACTGTCTGACAGAAAGATAGACAGACTTAGGCAGCATTATTTCTGGAGTCCATCTCTGTAGTCAAGAAGCGAGTCCCTGACTGGAAATCACTGTAAACTCTCAGAGATTGTGGGTTCAAGCCCTGCTACCATGTCTCTGCATGTGAAAAAGCTGGCAGTTTATCATGGAGGATAGGATTCTAGCACTGGTTCTTCTAAGGAATAATGGTTCATTACTAGATGGGTGTTCCAAATATGACCTTTACCTACTAAATTTGGCAGCATCACGACCCTTTTGTCATAAGCAATATAATTGTAAAGTTTGATGAAGAAATCTAAAGAAATGGCAAAGTTATAGCCAACATTTTTTGTGACAGACAGACTGACGGACAAAGCGATCTCTATGTATCGCATTTTCTCCGAAAGGGCGACACAAAAAGTGACTGATATAGGGTTGAAACGTCAAGCTCCGACAAATAACAGGCAAACAGCATCAGATCTCTATTCAGAAGTGTATTAAATGCTAAAAAAAAAACAATGTTACTATACATATCCGGGAAAATAATCAATTACTTACTTTATCTTGAAAAAAGGAGCAATGAAAATGTGCTGTACTCCCCGATATTGAGAGTAAGTGTAAATTATTCTTGCTATCTGAATTATGTACTGTAACATGTTCCATACGAGGCATTCCCACTGGCCTGAAATAGAAGATCAACTGAATATAGTAACACATCAATATAATATGCAGACGGATTTTAACATATCAGTACAAAGTGAAGAACATACAAGTGATTGCCTGACCAACAAAAGTACCCGATCAATCTATTACAAGGTAAACGTCAGGATTCAAACCTGTAACATACAACATCACCTAGCAATGCTTAGTGAGGGCGTGTTCAACCATTTCAACCAAGTTAAACATCATTTTAACTTTTTGTGCCAGCTTCATCACAATCTTTCTTTTATACTGAGTTACATCTAATATGATTATGATTAAATTAGGAACCTTGCAACGAGCCATGTTCAAGTTGTGAACACCAAGATACAACTAACAATGGAAGGTGAAAGAGTTGGCACAGTATCCAATGAGGAAAAGCATCACTTATTTAATATCAGTGCTCTGGTCAGCATGCCATAGTGTTACAATGAGAGGACTGAGGAGTTTTGAGACGGACACTTGGAACTTACACGTCGTCTATCTGTCACACCTAATGTCTAGTTATAGCTATTTTTGTAACTTTAACAGATCTAAGCCTCATAATGTTGTCATTTCAGGAGTAACATGTGGCATATACATGTAACTGACTTTTAACACAGATTCTACTTCCACACAGAAAACAAGAATTGTATGAAATTTTCACAACTTTTGTACAGCCTACGTCTGTCACCTCAGTAATTGTGGTGCTGTCATACTTATACCAGAGCTTGTTATTTAGAATTAACTGGTATTGGCTACTCCTACTAAGCTACCCCACTACTTTCAAATCATTTGTACTTTACATCACTAAATTCTATACTATGACAATAGCAAGACACTTCTACACAATTCTATTGTAAGTAAACTGACCACCTACGTGTGAGGAAATTTTCTTTTTTCTAAGAAGCAACACTTATTAGAAATAAGATCAAAATTAGGTCATATGAGTGGTCAATTCCAGGAGTATCGTGCAGAAAAATGATCTAAATCATTTGTATTGTTTTAGTTTAAAAATTTGTAATACAATATAATGGTCAAGTTCTTTTATGTTTGTATACCAAATATGGTATATTTTAATTATTATTTATGTAGCTAGGGAAACAGCCTACAACAGGACATTATCTGTAATGTTAAACAATCCCTACGGCAACCGAGTGGGTATCTGATTAAATCATCAGGAAAGAAGAGAATTTTGTGTCAATTTTGGGAAATTCAGAAATGCCAATCAGTTTTCCTGCGGTTTTGCCTTAAACAAACTATCACGTAGATTCTAAAACCGTTTCCAATCTTTTGAGAAATCCAGAAATATCTCTTTTAATAATCAGCTATTTCTGTACAACCACATTAGTTTATATACGATTGCAATATATCAATTTTAGCAAAATATTCGCAAAACCAGTCATTGTCAATATCTCTGGTGCCACCAACGCTGGCTATATCAGACACTGCCACGTCAGTTAGTTACCTGTGGCGAGAAATATTTATAATTTTCTAACTATTGATTATATACTAGCACAAATGTAATCTTTTCAATACAGGACAGGCACAATGCTCCTCCGAAACGGTTGCTGATTATTGACTGCCACTATTGACCGATTTCACAGGAAATTAAATCACGAACAATACTTTTCCTATCAAAGCGCACCTCAATACATTAACAGAATAATAGTTTTGTCAGACAGCCTTTTAGCTTTTTTTCTGTCCGCATTTCAAAGGCAGACATTTGATATGTCTATTTATAAAAAGCGTAAAATTCAGCAACTTTTCTGTTGCACATCTGGGAAGTTATTTTGTTTTAACACTGCGAGGTGACCACTAACAAGTATGTCAGCCAATGTGGCTGTGGTTTCATTCAGGCAAGACGAGTTTAAGCCTTCATGTTCCCTGTTACAACGCATAAGATACAATGCCCTGAAATGGCAGGGGGAGGCAGAAAACCTGCCTCATGCAGCCAATAACTTTGTTTGAGACCGCAATATAAACCCAGGATCTGTAATTAGTCTTGTACATAGGAATTAAAAACTGCATAAAGCTACATGAAAGTAGACACTTAAACTATAATCAGCTGTTAAATTTCATTTATAAACAAATATGTTTCATCATAAATGTTGAGCAGCAAGCAGATTGTAAGATAGCACAGTATCAACATGTTGTAATGATTACATGATGATAATACACTGCACTTAAACAACTTGCCATCTGCGCTATAAGAAATAAGGAAAATCACTTACTGCTCTTGAAAATCTAACATGGGCGGATCTAATTGTATAGCACTCGGTAATAAAATTTCATCTTTCCTGAAAATATAAAATATAAATCGTAGTTTGTTTGAAGGCAAAAGCTGTGCATATGGTAACAAGATATGTTTGTAAAACATGTATTCGCCCCTGATGGCAGCCAATTAGCCAATTAGTTGTTTTGCAATAAAGGTCATTGTGATCATGACCCGTTGGCCTCAAAATTAATTGGGGTCATCTACTGGTCATGGCCAACCTACCTACAAAGTTTAAGGACACTAGGCCAAAGCATTCTCTTTTTGCTGTTGAAAGTCTGTGACCTTGACCGACCTCAAAATCAAAAGGGTCGTCTACTTGTCATGACCAAACAACCTACCAAGTTTGAGGAACCTAGGTCAAATAATTCTCTGGTTATTGTTCAAACAAGGTTTGGTTTACCAACATGACCGACACATACAAACTAATATACCCCTCAAGCTTCAATGGGGTGCATACAATGTAATTATAGTTATCACTGACTGTGTTACAACACAGAATAACTTTGAAAAACAAACCCAGCCAGTATGTTTGTACTTGAGGACCTTCATACATAATAACGCTAGCATCCATGCCACTTGGGCTAATACCTTGACTATTCAAATTCGAGATTGTAGCAAACAACTTAATCACCAAAATATCAATATAACCCCAGTACTGCCCCTTTTCTCTTAGAGCTGAATTAAAATCCTGTGTTATGCCAGAGAAAATTAGAATGAATTTACTAAATGAATGAAACTGACCAAAATGCTCTAACTGGATACCAATTAGCCATTTGGCATGGCGTGTTCTGCAAACATAACCCTATAATCATACAGTGACAGTACCGGCGACACCTTCATGTTCTCACAGAAATAATAGACACCTAATTATAGCCTATATGCGATATAGTAGTGCATTGTTGGGGATTCTTTATGCTTTACTGGAAACTATTTATCTCACTGTTAACAGACTGCAAGCAAGAATCAATACTCATGACAAGTTAGCTTCATCTGATGATGATAAGTAGGAGTAAAACAATTACTACACCTGCTCAAGGGAAGTGTCCTGCTCAATTCACTTTATATGGATGTTATCATACATCCATGCAGAAACACAATTAGAGGCTCTGTTAACCCACCTGAGCAAATTTTCAAAACCCAATAAAGTTAATTAAATTTGAACCAATCGGACCAGAACAGCTGATGCAGAGCTAACCAATATGTCACCTAGTAACCTAGATTAAATCAATTTGCAGAAAGCTGACATTAATTTGAATAAATGCTGTGCAAGGTTAGACAATGCGGGGGTGAGATCAGCCTTAAAATGGGCTTCTTTAAGCAAATACATCTCTAGACTTCCTGAAGTTGAACCAAGTACCAGGAGTACCCATAGTTTTGGACTTGAAATTAATTAAACCCTATATTGCTAGTGCAAGTATGTGCAATGCCTCATTCAGATGTTACGTTAGAAGAGCAAAACTTATCAAAACAAACACCCTGACCATTGGCCTCTACCATGGTATGTTCTCCTTTCATTTGACCCGGAGGACGTAATTTTTGATCTTATAAGACCTTATTTTAATCTCCACCTTGAGAGAATACTGCCCAATTTTCAAGATGACTAGCTATAGAATGTGGCTGCTAAAATGTTCACAAGGTAAATATGAAGACAGAAAGACGACAAACTGTGAAATGAGACATTAGGTGATAAAAATAGCTCAGCTAAATGTCTCTGTGCCTTTTCAGGAAACAAAAATTAATGTTCTAGTCAAGAGAAGGGCATGCAAATGGGCATGTAAGCTTCAAAAGAGCAACACCCATTCGTGAAATGCACATTGAAATCTAGAACCCAACTGTGTCACGTATGTAATGGGAATCTGAACTACTAGCTTGCATATTTGTGTTTGTACAGAGCAAGAAATGTTCCTGGGCTCATCTCTGTAGGGGTCATAAAATCTCCTTACAGCAATGTTTCAAGTTTTGCACTCTATTACTGAAATGTTTTAAGTTTGACTGATGACATACTTTGGCTGTTATGGTGGCAAACTGACAAGTTTGCAAAGTGGGTCAATGCACACAATGTACATCTAAATCATTTATATTTGACTATAATACATGACTAAAGCCTGTACATGTACAATGATATAACAACAAAACCTATTAAAGCCGCCTGCTATCTGTTAGCAAAATCTAGACCTACAGCTTTAAATGTAAATCTTTATTTTCAAGGTCATCGCTTTTCAGTATGTTTATTGTTATATCAAATTTCAAAATCACTATACCTGACAAACAGAAATAATCAGAGCATAAAAAATAAACAAACACATAATGTGTACAGGCAATATAATAAAAATAAATGTTACAGTATACAAGACGTTTAAAATGTCCTCTGGCATAACATCTATTGAATAAAATCATCAAAACTCTCTATTTATAGTAATTGACTTCTCTTTTAAATATTAAGCTAAGTCAATCTGTTTTACACAACAGATCAGTCTTGGATATATTGCTATCAAAACTAATGGCTATATTCAGAAACCTTCCTTGACCCTACCTCCACCAATTAAGGGTCTGTTACTTGCCGTCCATTGGTCAACTGATTATTTAAGTTATAAGATTTGGTTGATATATTGCTTAAATTATTCACTGGCCAATCAGATAAGGGTCTCTAAGGGTCAAGGTTGAGTCAAGGAATGTTTCTGATTTCCGCCATTATTGCTCTTCCTTCCCAATTTTCTGCAGTTGCAATTTTGGGAAATGGCATGCTAAAGCCAGCATATGGAGAATTTTTTTAATTTTCTAAGAAAAATCCTTGCATTCTGCATTTCTCTGACCAGTGTTAAAAATCTACAAAAAGTCTCATCAGATGCAGTGCTTTGGCCAACAGTGTTAAAGCATGATGACAAGACACACAGCTGGAAGAGGATAGTGCAGTGATCTAGGCATGTCCTGCTGCAGCATAGGCAGGTGACACAAAAAAACTGACTGAAAAAAGTAATCAATATTGACCATTAATGAACCCAACTTTTTATCAATCTCCATATTTTCTCTATGTTTTTGGCAGTTGTGTTTAGATATAGGACATTGTTTGCAATACTCAGAGAACCAAGATATGGCTGGTATATTTGGCATTACAATAGTAGCACTAATGCTGATAGTTAAAGCTGAATTTTCTGGCAGTTACAAATGAAATCATTATATTTAAAGTTCTAAAAATGCTGGAAACAAGGCCTTGAAAATTTGCTATCAAAGCCACAATGCTACAAGGCCTTGAGTATTTGTCCACAAAGCACACCTTGTCTTGCAGGCCAAGTGACCCTGAAAATCAACTTGTGCAGCATTTCTGATGAGGGTCAACACACAAGTAACTGTAAATCTTTACTTACCCTATGTAATCATTATAAACTTGCCCTGCTTTAACCTGCAAATAGAGTATGGAAGAAAAATGTAATCTACAGATACATATGACATATGAAAATCACATTTTCAATTGACTGATGGGCAGATAAAGCTGTAGTTATCTTATTGTTGAAGTACCAGATGAGCAGTGTTCAGAGAGACTAATAAAGTATACAATACAGGAAGTTAATACAACCTCAAGTATAACTGTCTATCATATCTTTTATCAAACAATCATTTTAATTTACTTCGAAAGCCCACTTATCAAAATTCATAAGACTTGATACACAACAATATAAATATCCCAAGCCTGCTTGAAATTTGTTTTCAAGTCTTCTCAACGCAATTTTTGAATGCAGATCTAGATTAAAACACTACTGTTGTATGTTTAGTAGTACCAGTAGTTGTAAAATGTAATTTGAGCTGTATTAGTTTTCAAGTGAATAAAAGTAATAAATTTGCGAAATAAATGTTGGCCAAAGATCATCTTTGTATTGTTAAAGCAGACTTGATTCAATGGTGAGGAAAGATTTATAAAGAATTTCCAGTGAAGGTTCTGTATATAGAATAGCAGTCAATATTCAGAGAAGACCATTACAATAACCCAGGAATTAGTAACAGACATGGTATGATTCTGCAGCACTGAGTTACAGACTGTTTTTCACAAAACACAAGTCTCCCAACCCTATGACCTTGACCTTTGACCCCGAATTATAATATGCACAACTATAATCTTCAAACTGATGCTTCATGGAAAGTTTTATGAAAATTAAGCAAGGGGTTTTGAAGAAAAAATACAGACAAGAATTTGTTTTCAGGTCCCTGTGAATATGACCTTTGACCCCATATTAAAACTGGCACAACTAGACTTCATACTGATGCTTCCTGAAAAGTTTTATGAAAATCCAGCATGTGTATAAGAGGAGTTGTCTGGACAATCTTGTGACAGTACAAAATCAATGTATCTCCACAACACTTCAATGTGAGAGACAGAATAATGGCGACAAACAATTAATTACATTGTATATAATTTTTTTAATGATTATCTTTCAGAGACCAAATCATTGCAAAAGACAGCATCTTGCATACACAAATAAAGAACAATGGGGAGGAGATAATGGGGAATAAACTCAGAATCTTATCTTATCTTACAACAGTATTCAATGTTTATGTTGTTTATATTGTTTAATCACATCAGTAATTGTATTATTGACTGTAATCATGACATAGTAAAGACAGCAGGGTTACAATGGTACAGCTGTTACATGTATATCCATCAGGACATAACACAAACACAGGAACCAGCATTACAAATACATCATAGATTACTAACAATCATCAAAGGAAACATAGAAGTAATAAAAAAGTTGCTATAAAACAGAATATATAACTGTATATTATCATAGCTGTAGTCATGTCAACTTGTATACTGCAATCTGTCCTTTGATTCATATTCAAAAGGTATAGTTTATTTGGGATAATGTGACAGTGACACAGTAGAAGAGTCCAACAATTCATTAGATAATATATGGGATCAAATCTTTCTTGCACGCATGAACTACCTTTTTATGCAATGAGTGTAAACTTTTGTGTACACAAATATCTATTACATCACTATCACATTATCCTTAACAAACAGCAAGTGTAGAACTAACAAACTTGGGTTTAAATGACAGCAAGTAAAATGTCTAAAACAACATAGTTACAAGTAAAATTCTGCTTTATTAGGTATGCAGATGGTGATAAGTCACTCAACCCTCCAATGATAAACAAAACTGATTATAAGATATCTTGACCTGGTAAGATCCGAAGTACAACTTTTTTCATCAAACTTAATCACAAAAGCCATTTGTGCATAAACATCATGCCAAACCTTTTAAAACTGCTGACCTTGAGAGAGAAAACAAAAATTGAAAAGGCATTCAAACTTAAGTACATTTTGTATAACCTATTAAAGTTTTCATAGCTCAAGTATGGTTGATTCCCACTGAAATATGGGAAAATGTATTGTGCATTATTGATGTAAAGGATTCAGGTGAATAAGCTATCATATCAGATCTGTATAATATATGCATTTTGTATATATGATTAATATCATACTTTTATGAATCATCAGATTATTACAATGTATATCTAAAAACAACTATATATTTCTGATATAACAAATTCTTAGCAATGCAATGACATTGATCTACCATTTCTGTTGGTCTTTGACAATATAAAGCAAGTTGCATTCTTCTTACAACAGGACTGGTGTAAACTAGTGTAATGGTTTTTGACAATAACTGCAATGGTCTTCATCAATGTAAACTAATCTGCAGTGGTCTTGGTCAATGTAAACCAATCTGCAATAGTCTTGGTCAATGTAAACCAATCTGTAATAGTCTTGGTCAATGTAAACCCATCTGCAATGGTCTTGGCTGATGTAAACCAATATGCAATAGTCTTGGTCAATGTAAACCAATCTGTAATGGTCTTGGTCAATGTAAACCCATCTGCTATGGTCTTGGACAATGGCAATGTAAACCAATCTGCATTGGTCTTGGTCAATGTGAGCCAACCCTCAGTGTTCTTGGTCAATGTAAACCAATCTGAAATGATCTTGGTCAAGGTAAACCAATATGCATTGGTCTTTTACAATGTAAGTCAGTCTGCAATGGTCTTGGCCAATTTAAACTAATCTGCAATGGTCTTGGATAATGACAAAGTAAACCAATATGCAAATGTCTTGGTCAATGTAAACTAATCTGTATTGGTCTTTGACAATGTTAGCCAATCTGCAATTGTCTTGGTCAATGTAAACTAATCTGCAATGGTATTGGTCAATATAAACCAAAATGCAATGGTCTTGGATAATGACAAAGTTAGACAATATGCAATTGTTTTGGTCAATGTAAACCAATCTGTATTGGTCTTTGACAATGTAAACCAATCTGCAATGGTCTTTGACAATGTAAACCAATCTGAATTTGATTTTGACAATGTAATCCAATCTGCAATGGTCTTGGACAATGTAAACAAAAATGCTATGGTCTTAGACAATAAGAGTATAAGCCAATCCGCAAAGGTCTTGGTCAATGTTAACAAAAATGCATTAGTTTTGGACAATGATAATGATAACCAAACTGCAATTGTCTTGGACAATGTAAGCCAATCTCTAATGATCTTGGACAATGAAAGCCAATCTGCAATTGTCTTGGTCAATGCAAATCAATGTAAGGCAATCTTGGTCTTGGACAATGTAAACGAATATGCAATGGTCTTGGTCAATGTAAGCTAATCTGCAATGGTCTTGGACAATGTCAACCAAAATACAATGGTCTTGGACAATGTCAGCCAGTTTGCATTGGTCTTTGACATATAAGCCAATCTGCAATAGTTTTGGTCAATAAAAACTAATCTGCAATGGTCTTGGTCAATGTAAACCAAAATGCAATGGTCCTGGGCAATGACAATGTAAGCCAATCTGCAATAGTCCTGGTCAATGTAAACCAGCATGTAATGTCTTGGTCAATGTAGGCCAATCTGAAGTGGTCTTGGTCAATGTAATCCTATCTTAAGTGGTCTTGGACAATGTAAACCAGTCTCAAATAGTCTTGGACAATGTAAGCCAATCTGCAATAGTCTTGGTCAATGTAAACCAAAATGTAATGGTCTTTGACACTGACAATTTAAACCAATATGCAATGGGCTTGGTCAATTTAAACCAATCTATAAGCCAATCAGCAATAGTGTTGATCAAAGTAAACTAATCTGCAATCATGACAAAGTTTTAGTCCAAACTTTGTTTACATCACACCTAAACAAATCAACCCTTCATAAAATGTTGTGAAGATGTTTCTTCAGAAAATTTTTCATTAAGAAAGGAAGGACAACCATTGTTTCTGGGAATAATCAGGACATGTATCATTAAGTGAGCACCACAGTTACTGTATTCATTTCATGCTAGGAGAGCATCCATGAGTGCAGCATTGTTGTATGAAATCTCTTTTGATTTCACCTCTATCTTTGGTCCACATCCCTTAATTATCTTCATCAATAATTTTTTTTAAATAAGCTGGGTAGAAACGAGATAACACAGTGAAATTGACGGTTGCAAACAGTTATTTCATCTGGATATAATCTACTTTTACATTACAATGAATAAATGACATACATGCTATTAGTCTTTGTCATCAAGCAACAATATAACACTTCTCTTTGGCTTTTAGAGGAGCATCTTCCTCACTTAAATCCGGCCTTTAAAAAGTAGTCCCTTAAAAAACTTGCCATAAAAAGTAGTCCATTAAACAACACTATTCTTCAATTTGTATAAAGCAACATAATAACAGGTGTACTCTGATGGTTCCATCAACTACATCACAACAGTATAAAAGTATCTTATATTAATAATTACAATCTCATTTTCAAAACTTTCATCCGACGTTTTTGCACAACATCCACATGTACAGCAACCAGCAACTATTCCAACATTTTCTGCTACACTCCAAATACTTCCAATATATGTTACAAAGCCGAAAAGTTTTACGAAAAACACCAAGAAAAAACACCAATTCATTGTAATAAACCTTGTAGCTATCACAATGAGTGCAACTTCGACTACCACACATTCACTTGTTAACTTCAGGAAGTCAACACATTTACTCGCAATACAAACTTGTAGAATTTAATAACCAATACTGGATTAAGTTTCTGCTGCAGGCCAAATCAACTGGATAAGTCATAATAGTAAAATTACCAATATGTGAACAAAGTTTGTTGACAAACTCAGTATCTCTAGATCAATACATACAGTACATGGACAGTTCACAGTACAGTATGGAAAAATACTGTTAAAACTGAGGTAAAAAAACTATAGTTATAGAAACTGCACGTCCAAACAGATAAATAACCTCCCTTTAATAAGAAGACCACCAATTTCTAGATAGGAACACATTCACATTGCTCATTGCTCATTGTTTATTTAAGTAAAGATTATATGTTTTAATTCTCCACTTATCTCATAAAAAACCTGATCTCAAGAGGGTCAACTTATATTAACTTCATTCGCTCAACTGGGATAAAGAGTCTTCAAGATCTTGCTTAAAATATAAATCTCTTATTAAAAAACTGAGTGAACGTGTTTACAATATTAAGTTTGTTAAAAGTATCACAGGCTAATATTATGCAGTATACTCAGGAACATAAAAAAATACCTGAAAGTAATATACATATCTTTATATACATATCTTTTAAAGGATCTGCTCTACATGTGCTATCACTGTTAGTAACCTTTCCTGCAACACACAAAGAACAATTCTTCTTATGTCTGTGTATGTGTGATTAAAGTATATACTTGATGAACCTGTAAATTTCACACTATATTACAACTTGAATGCTTTTTGGACGCATGCACGCACGCACATACACCGAACTGCCATTTGGACAACTATATCGAGCTTTTGCAAGCAGCTCGAACAAAATGTACCAGGACAGAGAATCAAATAAGATTGAACTATCATTAAATTATTATTGTACATTTCCTTTTGTAATTTGTTGAACAAACTTGGCCAAATCTCTTCTAAGATTTTCCTTAATCTTGAGTAGTACACTTGGGATAACCAGCACACTATCAACATTACATTATTCTCAAGGCCAATGAAGAACAAAAATCTGATGAAAATGTGTGATAGAATATTCAGATAACTCCAAGCATCTACTGTAAAATTTAATGTAATTTCTATTGAAAATAAAGTTTGCCTCATACATGTACAATTACCATAATGCAAAGTGGGCTGAATATTTCATGTTTACTGATTTCAGAATTTTCTACTTTAACACTCTTGCTGTTGATACCTTTGTTATAAAAAGAATCTGCATTTACATTAAGCCAAGAACAATTCACCTGCCTATAACCTCGCTGAGATCAGAATTAAACAAGCCAAAACAAGGTTTTTCAGAGCAAACACTTGGCTAGACACATTCTGCAAAGTGCAGCCAAAATCTGTTCATGAACACTTAATTTTCTACTTTATTCTTAAATTCCAGAAAGGGGGATACTTTAGGCACTGCCTAAAACCAAAAAAGCCGTAAAATAAAAACAGAAATGCTGAAAATTCTAGCGAAAACTAATAAATTACACCTACACACGTCCTAACTCCAGCATGAAGTGTGGCATTCAATTTAATATTATCAATAAAACAAATATTATCATTGCAATTGATGTAGTTCAACGTTATCTGAAATTTCCTCAAATACTAACAAATACATTGATCAGCATGGACAAATGTAAAATAATGACTGTTGTCGTATCATATTACACTACATAGATTTGCAAAGGAACAATATTTTGTCTCACTTGTTAATTTCAACAGTATACAATGTAATTGTTTCAATATTTAACTTGGATTTTTGAGATTTGGTGATAATTCTTTCAATTTTTCATTTCTATTGTATATAGTCCTGGCCAATCCTGGGAAATCTCCCTTGGAGAACTTGCTGTGATTCCTGACAGGTGCAGGTTGAAGAGACAAATGCAGATACATTGAAATCCAGTTACCAGACCCAGGCTCTTTTAGGAAATAGACCCCTTGGTTCTTTTATGCACATGGTGTACATGCACATGAAACTACCTCTGGGTTTCTAACCAGTTCATCTCGAGATGGGCCGGAAACACTGAAAAATGTTTCTGAAATTTCCAGTGCCCAGGATTGATTCTAACCGGGGATCTCTGGCTTTGTAGTCTAGAGTGTTAATCATTTGACCACCACGCAACTTACTAAATGTTTTACTCAGTTTTTAAGTTATCTAAAACTGCCACCAGTTTCATGGAGCATCTCCTTTACTAACAGCTTCCAATGCTGCCACATAATTATTCTGTCTTGATAATCATTCAGAAATGTGTCGCCAATGACATGTCTATATTAACAGTTGATAAACAATTTAACAACAGCTTCAATATTGAGAGTCAAGCAATATCAACTGTAGTTGTTGAAGGCACAGAAAATGACCTACTTGTGGGACAAGGTTAGGGTTAGAATACAATGGTTTTCGACTCATTTGTTAAATATTGTGTGACTATTTCTGTGTCTTGTGCGACACTATAAACAAAAGAATAGTCACACAAGACATCATTTAAAAAATGTCCGGGTTTTATGCCCGTTTCAACACCAATATTCAGTAATTTGTACAGGCAGGCAGTTTACCTAACCATTGTTCTTGGGAAGAACCAGTACGAGAACCTTACCTTCTGTAAGAAACTGCCAACTTTCACACATAAGAAGTCATGATCGGTAGCAGGGCTCAAACCCACGGCCCTCAATCAATTAGAGGTTACAGTGATTTGAACTGATTAAAAAAAAAATGGAGATGGATATAATTATCAACTGTATCATTTTACTGAACTAAGATATTTTTGAAATGATGTTTTAAAATGGATTAAAGTTGTACCCTAATACTGTGGTGTATTTTTTAAGTACGACAGGCTATGGGAGTTCTGCCCACCCTGTGGTAACCATGAATTAGACAAATAAACATGACCTGATGTGTTAATGTAAAGGGTCATCAAATGAACATTTCTGTTAACATATTTTGAAAGTGCACCAGCAGTTTTTAATGGAAAAATTGTTTTTCATTTTCAATTGCTACAGCAACCAGAGTTCTGCATGGACAAACCAGATTTGAAGAAATCTGATCAAGGACCATGTAAGGGTGCCTGCTTTGAGGTTTCAATAAAAATGGTAAAGTGATTCAGTGCAAATCATTGATGACAGAGGAACACAGTCATACCAATGTACAAAGAGTGAACACAAGAGGTCATTGTGCTCAGGTGATCTCATTAAATTACTGACACAACAGTTATGTGTTCTGCACTTCTTATTGCTATCTCTGTGTGTGTCATGTTTCAATTAAATTTTCGGGAAATACAATATTTAAAACAAAGGACAGAACATTTCAAAGAGATAGAACTGTGGACAGATGATGAAGTGATTCAAATGAGTCTTCTGACTACTTTTCAGCATACACTGTGACGGATCAGCATATACTGTGATGGATCAGCATATACTGTGACGGATCAGCGTATCCTATGAAGGAGTTTCCTGTCAGGGCACAAGGGGAAAAGTGCGTCCAGTCAGTTTCAGTATACAGAAGTTACATGACAGAACAGCAAAACAAAGTATATATCAATAAGTAGAACTTACTTCTATTGGAATTCCTGAACTAACATCCCCTACTATATATGTTAAGTGTTTGTCTGTCTGTATGAAAGCTGAAAAAAGAAATAAAGTTGTTTAAAGTATAATGTTTAGTGATGATTTTTTTCAAGCCATTTAAGTTATGTTTAGTGATGATTTTTTTCAAGCCATTTAAGTTAATGTTTAGTGATGATTTTTAAGAGAGTGGAAGCTGTCAACAAAGTGTATTTGTGGTTATATCACAAAATCCTTAAAACTCTTTTATGCTTTTACAGCAAAATCCTTGGAGTTAGAAAAATATGACTTATAATATGTCTGTGAAGCAGCTTTAGTGTTTGCCCTACATTTCTGTCCAATGAAAATATCTAAAAATTTAAATTGGTCCCTGTCTATTTGCCATAAACCTCTGACAGATTGTTCTATGTATCACTCTATCTTGATAGAGCGCGACTCTATGTAATAGTTAGAGGCTAAATAGAGAAATTTATGCAATATAGAAACCAAAAGGAGGGTAGCGCTAGCGACCGA
>JAUMHA010144385.1:18723-35693 GCA_032359765.1 Saxidomus gigantea
CCTCTGCTGTCCATTTATTAGTCACCTCTGCTGTCCATTTATTAGTTCCCTCTGCTGTCCATTTATTAGTTCCCTCTGCTGTCCATTTATTAGTCACCTCTGCTGTCCATTTATTAGTTCCCTCTGCTGTCCATTTATTAGTTCCCTCTACTGTTCATTTATGAGTCACCTCTGCTGTCCCTTTATTAGTCACCTCTGCTGAAACATGATTAGACACATTGGATGTGGTTATATTAGTCACCTCTATTGTTCATTTATTAGTCACGTCTGCTATCACATGATAAAACAACTCTGTTGTTCATTTATTAGTCACCTCTGCTGTCATATGATCAGACACCTCTGCTGTCCATTTATTAGTCACCTCTGCTGTCCATTTATTAGTCACCTCTGCTGTCCCTCTATTAGTCACCTCTGTCGTCACATGATTAGTCACTTCTCCTGTCTCTTTATTAGTTACAACTGCTGTCACATGTAATTAGACACCTCTGCTGTTTATTTATGAGTCACCTCTGCTGTCACATGATTAGGCACCTCTGCTGATAAATCACCTCTGCTGCCTAATTTATGTGCCTTCAAAAGTTATATCTGCATGACTTAATTGGATTGGCTCTGCTGTCCTTTGATTCCCCTTGATAATTCATTTCTGTTGTCCCTTCCCTAGTCTAAAGTACTTCTTAGAATCACCTCTGCTCACCATTTATATGGTAAAACTTTCATTACACACCAGCACATAATAGTAACACGTATGTACAGTTTATTTAGGATAATGTGACAGTTACGCAACAGATGTATATGTGTGCACAGTGTGTTTATTGTATAAAAGGATAGACCACATGTAAAAGAAAAGATTGAATCCTTACAGTCATTATGCATTGAGTTTACACAAAAACATTTGATTCTCTTGCTGTGTTACAGTCATACTATCCTAAATGAACTGTAGCAGAATGTTTTACTTAAGTCACTAGCTGTAAGTCATTCAGCAGACCTGAAACCTTCAGTTATCAATGTGTTTAAATATTGATGAGTTAACTACATCAGTCAAGTGATTGGTCCATGCAGTGTACTTGTCAACATGATGGTTTATTGCTTTGAGAAATGAATTATTTAGACTAAGAACACATAGAGTTTTGACCTTGACAGGAAGGAAAAAAATTAATCAAAATGATATTCTTGTTGTCAGTTCTTTCTATTCAACAGTGCAAAATAAAGGTTACTGTGAAAGTTGAAATAGCTTAATGAACATTGAGATAGAGATTCCACAGCCTGGGCTCAAGGAGTGTTAATATCATTAATTTAAACTCCTAGACATTGAACTAACTGGCATGCAGGCACTGAAACATGCACTCAAAATTGACCCCGCCCGGGGGTCACTTGATTTTACATAGGCTTATATAGGGAAAAAAAATTACCCCTTCCCAGGAGGGGGGAAAGTTACTTGATTTCACTTGATTTTACATTGGCTTATATAGGGAAAAAAAACACAAGGCCGACAGGCAGATACTAGATATTTGAAAATTAATGTTACTTAGCATTGTGTAGTGGACCTCTACGAATTATGTTACAATTAATCATGATCCCTTTTATTATAGCCAATGGTAGTCAGGTGAGCGATATAGGGCCATTATGGTCCTCTTGTGTCTTATCTTATTGTATGTATTAATTAGTTTGCAGACATGGTTTTGACTAATGTATCTTTTAATGAAGTTTGTGTACAAATCAAAGTTCATGCCCTGAAGGTTTCGAATGTAGAAAAATTACGTGTTCAAGTTTAATTTTTGACGAAGCTATTCATGAACTCGTGTCCATGGATCAAATTTATTTTACATTTCAAATACTCGATGCCTGATGTGTATTGCTTTACTGATTAATTAACTGACAGCTTTTAATTCCTTCAATTTTATAACATTGTTCATTGCAGGATGTACCTCCAGACATATCAGTATGTGTATTTGTACTGGAGCAAGCACTTTCGGTGAGGGCATTGCAGGAAATGGTCACATCGTCATCCCAGGATTCCACAGTAAGTTACCATATATAGCAACTGACACCTGTCACATATCTGCATGCAAACTGCAGTGTGAAAGTATTTGAGCATTCTTGTATTATTGTGCCAACTACTACAGAAAGTTTGCTTTCCTTCTGTTTGCCTGTGTTACTTTGTGCGAGGAGATGTTTCAGTTTAGCCTTTTGCTTAGGCCTGCTGTAAAATTATTATGCCAAATTTAAATTTGGTATATTGTTACCTTTTATATACCAGTATGTTTGATTTATTGATAGAAAGTACTGTTCAAGGAAAACTCAAGTGCAGTAGAAACACTGAAATATTTTGAATCATTAAGAAATGCTGCCCGTCCTGCAGTACAAAATAAGGGCTGCCAAGTAGAAACTTACTGAAATGGTAATATTTTGAGAATAATTTACCTAATTGGTATCAACTTCTTCCTGGAAATGATTTGATGTTAATGATTGTACAAACTGTTGACTAAACTTTAAACAGAATTGATTGCCTTGTACTAGAGACTTAAGAGAACTAAAATTAAGTTTGAGTAATCTTAAAGCTCAACACTTAAATCTAGAATAAAGTGAAGGCAATCCAAGAAATGAAAATGTTAGAAAATTAAAACAAAGTGAATACATGTATTTGTTTAATATTTTCTGTTCTTTATCTGATAGATATCTTTATACAATATTGTTATAATATTATGATTGAAAAAAGGTTTCCTCCATGTGCTTTTTCACATACAAAATGTTGCCAAATAGTTTGATATTTGGTGCATTTTGAGTGCTAACTTCTAGTCAGCCATGGAAACAGCAGACAATGAAGTGACTCAAGGAACTGGTAGGAAATGTGTAATAAACAGTGTCTAGATCCGTGAATGTAGGAACACTGGAATAGAAACTTTAATCAGATTTTTATATCACCTAAGCACATTTACTGCTCTAGGTGAGCTATTGTGATCTGGTGTCCATCATCCGTCTATTGTCTGTCACATGTCCATATTCAACATGTGATCACACTTAGACCACATTTAGTAACCATTTATCATGAAAATTGGTCAGAGTATTTGAGATCAACTTTAAAACTAGGTTACATGGGATAGACAAACTAGGTCACTAGGTCAAATCACAGGAAACTATTGTGAGCTCTTCGCAAGCATTGAGTTTGAACCCAATTTTCAAGAAAATTGGTCAAAATATTTTTCCTTTTATATAATTTTAGTTTGACATTTAGAATAAGTTCACTTTAAGGTTCATATCAAAGAAATGACATTATAAACAAAGGCTCTATAAGAAATGACGTTATAAACAAAGGCTCTATAAGAAATGACAATATAAACAAAGGCTCTATAGGCCAAATTTCATACTTAATCATTGTGAAATCTGGTCAAAATGATTTTCTTAATGCTGAACTCTTAAGTAAAATTTTATTGCTGAGTAACATCTTGTAAAATATATCTAAGTTGCCTGATCAATCTAGTTTTTAACATAATAAAGTCAACTTTTGTACCTAATTATAGAAGGAAATTGGTCAGAGTTTGGTCTTCTTTAGGCTGTACATCATTTTCAAAATTATGTCACTTGCGATCCAAACCTTGGATAATTATCAGTAGTTTTGTCACATGACCTATCAGGATGATACAGCTCTGATTTAAATTGTTGCAGATTATCTTCATGTATTTAGGTGAGCAGTATAGGGCAATGTTCAAGCTCTCTTGTTATTAGTAAAGCATTAATTGTATGCAAGGAGTAGAAAACAATATTTTAAGGAAATATAAACTAAAGGACAGTATATTATATGAAAGAAACTGTGAAATTAAGGATTATAAGAAATACTAATACATTTAATACCAACAACCATCTTTTAATAGAGTGAAGTATCTATTAAATGAAACACAGCAAAAAGTTCTTAATAACTGCATCATGCTAGTTTTATTTACTGATTTAAAGTATAAGGAAATTCTGAATCATGATATTGCTGATTTACTAGGAAGCTAAATCCCCGGAACTTGAGATAAGAGCCTTCAACTACTGTATATTTATTCTGGATCATCACAAAAAAACCTTTTGAAAGCTCTGTGCCGCCAAGCTGCTGGAATAAATGAAAATCTCTGGAGTTTTTGTGAAGTGTTAGATTGTATTGAATCACAAATTAGACTTGATTTCAGATAGTCTAATTCTTATTCACAGCAGTAATGCTACTTCTTATTGACCTTTTGAAGCTGGTCCTAGAGTCTACAGTAGCCTATGATTGTCATTAATGATTAATTTGGGCTACTGGTAGACAAAACTGTCTTCTGTCTTGCCTTGTTAACACTCTAGAGGTCACGTTTGACATCCAATCATCATGAAAATTGGTCAGAATGTTGGTCTTAACAATTTCAATGTCAGATATAAATCTGAGTTACCTGGGCTCAAAAACTAGGTCACACGGTCAAATTAAAGAAAAACTTTGTTTACACTCTACAGACCACATTTATTACTCAATCATCATGAAAAATGGCCAGAATGTCTGTCTTAATGATTTCTTAGTCAATTTTGAATCTCGGTCACCTGGGGTCAAATTATCTAGGGCATACCGTCAAATCGAAGACGTACATTGTTAACAACCTAAAGGCTATTTCTAATAACCAGTCATCTGGAAAATTAGTCAGAATGTTTGTCCCATTAATTTCTGTCAAGTTCAAACTAGGTCAATTGGAATAAAAAACTAGGTCACTAGAACAAATCAAATTTAAACATTTTTGACATTCTGGAGGCCACATTTTCTGGGCCACATTTACTGAAATTTGAGTGTTTGAATATGATTTCTAGGCCAAAATTGAATGTGGGTCACCTGGGATTAAAAACTAGGTCGCCAGGTCAAATACAAGAAAAACCTTGTTAATACTGTAGTAGTCACATTTTATAGCCAATTGTCATGTAAATTGGTCAGAATGTTCGTCTTGTCAAGGTCAAACAGAATTATCTAGTTTAAGGTTGAATTTCAGTCATGGGTCATAAGTAGGTCATGTACTTGGTTGATGTGTTGCACTTTTGGGACCGATAATTATTGCAAATACAGATGCACACTTATTTCTCTATTCTATCTTATTTCCATACTGGTATTGGAAATGTCTGCATATTTATGAATAATAGTCTGTGATAAGCAACAATTTGGAAACAATTTTGACAACATGTGACAAAAACCTTAGAAGTGATGGGTCTGAAATGGAATTAATTTGTCCAATCAGGCTCGAGTGTTGGACAGCTTCTTGACAGAATTTCCACTGATTGTAATTGGTTTGTTTGCTTGCTTCCCAGAAAATTATTTTATCAGTATATGATAATTAAACCCAGCTGTACTGGCTGAATATACAATGAAAATCATATGACTGACTGTTGTAGGAATGACTTGTCAGAGATTCATAAACAAACCTTGATGATATTGTGTGTCTGTTGCTTGAATACTGTGTTGGTGTTAGTGCCTAAACATACTGACAGGTGTATACCTGAAGCTGGAATCACATAAACCCGATTTTACAGAGCCAGACCAGAATGTGATATTTCATATACTGATAATATATTATATGAGTCCTTTCTGAGTTCAGACAGTGTGTTCGTGATCTTTTCTGTCTTAGTTTCTATAATTGAAGCTATAAATTCTATAATAAGAAAACTGCTGTTTTATTCCTGGAAAATCATGAGTGTGAATGGCCTTCATATTGTGCATGCAATACCATAAAACCTAATTAAAATTTGATTTGTTCAGACCTCCATAATAACTGAATCATTCAAGTCTATGAGTTTGTTTTTTTATTATTTACAATTATTAATCATCAATATCTGGCCCATTAATTCCAGTTTCACCTGTGTTTCTTGAAAGTGCCAAACTGCAATGAAACCAATCCTAAAAGTCTTTTAACAAACTGCACTTTTACTGTATTCAATTTTCTCTGGCTTAGAATCTCATACATGTATATTGCTTTTAGTAGTAACTTTTTAATACGCATTTTAGTTCTCTCGATAAATATTAATAGGTAAACAGACAGATATACAATTGTTGAAAGCTTATCCTCTTGGCAAAATTGAGAGCATACAACAAATTCCAGTCTAAAACAATGTTACTGAAATGCACTTTAAGTTTAAAGTCCCTGAAGATTGGTATATTTCTGTGAATTATGACCATAATATTTTTCCCTCGGTAGGATAATGCTGTGTGAATTACACATGAGCATGAATAATTCAACATGCTGATACCAGTGGTGTATTATTTTCTATCACCAGTTAAATTCTTGTGGATGTTTTCCAGAACATGCAGATGTAACATTGCTCAATACATTGCTCGGAGAGCAGTACTCCCAGGGGATGGCTTTGGGTTACTTATTAAACCTATAATTCAGTTATGTTGACAAACACACAACATTCACATCCATTGTGTGTGTAAAAGTACCATTGAAAACACAACATTATAAGCCTGTCTGACTTATTCAGCATACAGTTAACTCATAGTTGTTTTTAGTCATAGTCACAGTAATTGTACCTGTCAGTGCTAAGGCATTGCTGGTGTGTCAACTTGACCGTCTGCAAGGTCGTCTGCACCTGAGACAGTGAGAAGATTATGGTATCATATTTGGCACCTTACTGGATAATGGCTAATTATAAATAATTTATTCAAGGATGATGTAGTTGTCATGGTTCTAAAAAAGTAGTGTAAACTAGCTGTACCAAATATTATATATTATGTGCCTGACAGTTCCCAGCTTGCATTTGTAACAACAGAAAAAAGCATCCCAAGAATTCCCAGGATTGATGGTTGCATTATTGAAAATAAATGGAATTTGATGAAATAAACAACCTGGCCTTACATTACCTGTATGTTTCTTTTTTTTGCATGTACATGTACATGAAATGCATGGTGAAGCACTTTTACATTTGTGTATGAGAGAGAGATTACTGAAGTCACTTCAAAGCTACAGAGTTCTTTTATATTCCATGAAGTTGATAGGAAAGGTGTAAAAGTAATTAAGAGGCATACGTACATTTAATTAATATGGAGGAAGCTTGGTCCCTCTTGCATATGTGATTTGTTCTTGCAATAACAAGAAATGCTGGGTGTTAATACATATTTGCCAATATTGTTTCACCCCAGACAGCCAGTTAAGATAATCTATTCCTGAATTTAGCAGCCACTTGTCATAAATGGTCAGAGGCTCTCATCTGGGATGTCAGTTCCCTGGTATGTTTGTCATTACCACTACACTGTCTGCTGACTACATTGTTAGTTTACATAAACTAAGAGCTGATTGCATCTTATTTATTCTTGGTGTGTTTTGCCAATTAACTTGATGCTAACCTCACCATTTTGTTAATAGCATAGAATTCGAAATAAAAGAATTCCTGTGCATTGATACCTTAGGTAACATACAATTTGGAATCTCATTATTGGCAACTCACAAACGCTTTTCCTTCATCATGTTCATAGATGAAATTTGGAATTAAAAGTATCATTATGTTGCAATAACATGCAATAAATCAATTTGCTGTTTTATTATATACCTATAAATATTCGGTTTAAAATACAGCCTTTATTCAACCATCAAATACGACTTGACAGAAAAAAAAAATGTATTGTATTTAGGACAGTGGGGCATTATTTGTAAGAGTGCATTCAATTGGCCATAAAATACACATGACATTAATAATGTCGCTTTTGACTTGGTCGTTACTACTTGTTTACAAGATGACGTCAAGAAAATGACGTCGCACACTACGTATATTTCGCGCTAAAAAGAGTTTTTCTTCAATTTCAAGCTTAAAATGTCATTTTGATTTAGTCTATTCACGCAAACAAGTGTCAAAATGTATATAATAAAAGGGTCATTAGTATAGTAACGTGATCCATAAGCCGGATTGGCTCTCGTGTGAAATTATGCTTGTAGGGAACATAGCTTGGAAACCTTTTAACATTTTATTTGATACTTAACACAACATAATTATTTATTTTATATTAACGAAAGAGGATATTGAAAGGAAATGCAAATGTAAAAGAATCATAACTTTATGTGGGCCTATGATTGAATTATAATGTTCCTTTATGATTTTTATTTTGCTTGTCCACAATTACAATTTTTATGCAACTGAATTGAAACTTGTTAAGATATATGTATGCAAGAACAGAACTTGCACATGTGCTGTTCATTTGGTAACGCAGGCTTCAGGGAGCATTCATTGTAGTTAAAGATGCTGTTGTTAACAATTTTGTAACCATGATTTTAGCTAATTAATTACTCATAAAAAATCATGTTATAATTATGCTCTGAACACCGCTTATATAAGCAGGTCATTAATCAATAATAAATAGAAGATATACATGTCATATTTCAAAGCTTATTATATACCTAATGCTTTCTAGAAGATGTGTAGCTAATGATTAACATTTTGGCATATAGTCAGAAACAATCCTGGTATAATCATATGGGTAGGCAGGCATGACTGCTGGTTACTGGATGATGTACTGTAGTTTGCATATGTTTGTAATCACAGATATGAAATTAATGCCAGACACTTGAAGATGTTGCATGCTTAGATCAGTTTATGTCAATATTATTAGATTTTTTTATGACAAGAACATAACTATTAGACCTAGATGCACACTGTTTATGCGCATTATATATTTATATGTTAGATATTCATTCATAGGGTTCTATACTTTATGTAGTTAGAAGGTTCAAGGTTAACCATAAGGACATTAATTGTTATCATCCAATTCTTTGTAACTTGTACTGTGCTGGCAGTATTTGTGAACCATGCACATCCATACAGTCTGATCATGATCTACATTGCTGTTCCATCCGTTAATTTTCAGTGAGCTCCTGTTTGTCAATAACAAAATTGTACTGACTTATTTGAATGACGGATCAGTCCATTTTAGAATGTTTGCAGGGTCAGGGGTTAAGAACCTTTCAGAATGAACTTTACTTTCAGCGGGCATAAACACACAATAAATCATAATGTTGGAATTTGTTTCTGATGCTGCATCATCCAATAATCTTCTAGAATTCTTTTAGCTTCATAAATGTTTGGCTGAAAATTAGAACCTCCATCTTTCAAGCAAGTTTCTAATGTGTGGGAAACCATTATTTCACATAGGTTGAGTCAGAACCATAAGGCTCTCAGTCACATTGAGGGCAGATTGTATACTGTAATTTAGCTCCAGTTTTATTTTTCTGTATTCTGATAAAACACACACAAAAATTAAAGAAGAGACACCACAATATAATAGAAAGCTTCCTAAAATACTGTATTTTTCTTTGACTCTCTCAGAGGTTTGAAAAACACTGGGACTTTAGTGAGTGGTTTGGGACTGTATACCCTCTTGTAGTAATAATATTCCAAGAATTTCCAAGAAATTAGAGAAAAACACTGAACAGACACCAGACATTCTGTTGTTTGTATTCTGCCATAGCATTTGGTTGGCACTAGACTACTGCATGTCTTCCAAACAGATGCATCTAATATAAATAGTTGGTGCTGCATTAAATGTACATTCTTCTACTAGAGAAGGTTGCTGTTTTATTGTCTGCTTACAATATGCCATGACAGCTAAATTGAGCAAAGACCCCTCCTGTTGACATCAGTGGTCTAGTGGTTAAGGAATGTGCTTCACAATCATTATGACCTGGGTTTGGTACCTTGGTACCAGGCAAATCACTTAATGCCACACATGGCCCTGTTACTGGGTTGTCAATAGTTACCAGGAATGATAGATATAGACTTATTCAAAGTCTTGCAGCTATTAACGCACGCACATTCATCTTCATTGTGTAAATGATTGTATATTGTGTAAGACCCGTGTAAGTTCAAGCTTTGTTCGACTTAAAGTTTGTTCCAGGCTGGAAAGCTGGAATTTCTTATCTAAACACTTCTTCTAGAAAACATGTACTCTGTTTTTATAATGTCCTTGACCTTTGATAATTTTTATCTTGCAGGCAGCACAATCTGGTCACAGAACACTCCTGTATGGACATGCAGTTCTTCTTCGTCATCTCCATAGCAACATGGTAAGTTCTGTTACTGTGGAAAAATGCTTAGTTATTGTAGGTTTCCTAGCAACATGGTGATTTACTATAGCAATTTGATAAGTTGAAGTTAATTGTTACCATAGCAACATGGTAAGAGTTAAGTTATTACAATGTCATGGTTGGTTAGAACAGGTCACTATTGTAGCTTCAAAAGAAGTGATATACTAAATTACTATTGTTAAATTGTAAGGTACTAAAGTAACATTCTAATTTCTGGAACTTTCTACATTTAATGCTGCAACTTGGTTATTTGAGAGTGGCTGAAACTATATGTTCGTTGACTTTTCTATATTTTCAGCTGACATAAGGTTGAAAATGCATTCTGCTGTGAAGCTGTTATTGTATTTTCCTGTCTATGTGATAATTTTTAAATATCAACAAGACACTTATGGAATTAGATTAGACAGCTGATACCTGGTAAAAGAACTTTATCAGCTGTACCAGATGCCAAGAGGAAAACTATGTACAAATGTATTTCTAAAAAGCACTTAAAAATTGATATTACAACATGGGTTTAAATATAGTGTCACGTTTCATCCTTTTGTCATAGCAACTTTCCCATGGAATTTCTATTCCTTTAGTGGCTGCATAGATATCTTGATTTTATATTTTCAGTACCTGTCATGTTTATCAACAAGTTCATCCAATGACAAACTGGCATTTGATGTTGGACTCAACGAGGCAGCTGAAGGTTGGTATATACAGTTGAACCTGTATTAGTGGTGTCCTGTATGAAGCAACCACCTGTATTAAGCAGCCAAAATGGGCATATTCATATACACCTGTAATGAACAGCTTCCTACTTTAAGTGACTACTGTTGATGCATCCCTTGCCGGGCTGCTGAGACAGGTCTGATTGTTAGTAAGATGTTCCATACAACTGCTGCTGTTTCAGAACTGCATAATGCATAAGTCACACTGGTTTGTTGTGACCATGTATATAAGGAGGTTCATAGACTGATCAGTACAGATTGACAAAATTCCTCACACAAAATATCACAAAGGAATTAACAGTTACTCCTCAGTAGTTGTGCATGTTTGTGTCTATGTGACAGATAAGTGAAGATCAAGACATCATATATTCTGTGAGTTGAGACTGCTGTTGCTAGATGCTGTACATCAAATGTCAGCCCCTGTTCTATACCATTTTCGCAGTCATAGTCATAAGACCCACAGGAATTTAACAGATGAAGCTTGCAAAACAAAATATTACTTTTCTCAAAAAGTGGATACCAGTTTCTGTATCAGCAGGTCTATACAAGTTTCTTTAAACTGGCTAAACTGGTGTGGTCAGTATAGTATTACATTGTTTGACCTTTGGCAGGTTGTAAATTGATATATATATAGCTGGTTAAACAGCAGTGACAAGGTGTATCCTTGCTTTTCCATTTGACTTAATGCTATGAATGTCATGTTCTCTCAGGGGGGAAATATGAAAAAAGAGCCAATTGTTATCATTTCATATCATTTCCTAGTTAGAAAAATGGTATTGCTCTATGTCATCATAGATCAGACTAAAGTTTTCACTGAGAATAAAGATGTCAAGATCAATTTCCTGTTGATCAGATTTCGCTTGAATGATCACAATTGATCCAGACAGTCTAGGTTGTAATATACAACAAAGATGTCATGTTTTAGTAGACACATTTCTGCACACACACAAAACATGGCACACCTATCCAGTATATAACATAAAAAACTTTTCTTTTTTTTAGATAGAAAAAGGAATTTAAACTTAGCAGCTGGTTGTTGTCTTAGTCTGTAATGGATAGCAAAGGTTTCTGTCCCATACATTGGGATGGGTCTATGATGATTATTAGTCAAATTTAATTTGAGTCCAATGTAAAATTTGAGTGAAGTGAAAAATGGTTTATAGTGTAGCCAGTATACTTCATATAACCATGATTATTTTTGTTAGGAGTTACTTATCCAATGAAATTGCTGTGTTTTTCTTTTTTCCTTCATTCAAAACTAGGACTGTAAACCTCTTCTTTATTTTTAATCAGTTCATAGTACTTCACAACACACAATGGATTAATTGCTTGAAAAACAGTGTTTTCATTGAATGACAATATATCAGTGTTCATCTGTACTTGTCCTATAAAAAACAGAAGGTCTCGTGTTACTATGTTCGCATTGATCTTTTTATTTTCAACAGAAAAGTACAGGTGAACATTTACATGTTCTGTATATTGAAGGTGCACTCTTTGACACTTCTGTGTTACAGGTGAAGCATGCTGGTGGACCATACACCCAGCCAGCAAACAGAGATCAGAAGGTGAGAAAGTACGAGTTGGTGATGACCTCATTTTGGTTAGCGTCTCCTCGGAAAGGTACCTGGTAAGTCGTCTTTATGTATTAATGAACATTTAATATACACTTTTCTTACTTCTGATCCAGTTTTATTATAGCCATAGAGTATTCAAGGGCGTAATAATAGCATCACCTATTAACCATCAAATTTGAAATGTTAGTTTAATTAAAACTTGTTAGAAGGGCTGGAAAGGTCAGGAATTTTGTTCAAGTAATGATAAATCTTATGTTTGTTATGCAAGTTGATTGATGAAACCACTGTGTCTATGTTGACTTGCATCCTTATCCTGCAGTGTGAGGGGTAGGATGCGGTCTGTGGCCTGACTCAGTCACTAGTCTGACTTGTAAGAAAGGTAAAAACATCTGAAGGTTTGACTGAATCTCAGTATTGGCTAGTAACTGAGACTCAGTCCCTGGATGATAGCAAAAGGTGAACATTCCCTTGACGATGGACTTTGTCATTTGCCTGAACATGATTATATTTATTAACAATAATTAATAATGGACATTTACATGCTATGGTGATATATTACAGCATATTGGTAGTGGATCTGAAGTCATAGCATCCTTCCAACAGACGTTATGGACGGTTGTTCCGATGAGCTCCGGTGCTATCAGAGTCAAATCTATGGGTAAGTTTAATACTTCAACAGTCATTCTGTTATAACATTGCCTTCTAATATGAATGTTAGTTAAAAGTGTGCAATCAACAGTGTCCAAAGGGAGTCAGTGATGTTACGAGGATAATACGCAAATAACGTAGACTGTGTCAGCTGATTCCTCACAGAAGTACAACAAAGTGAATACCTAATTGACTAAGTGTCTCGCAGCTATCTAGAAAACACAAGGTTTATGGGCATATTAAGTCAGGTGGTTCCGCAGTCATTACGACGTAGATATGTTTTTACAACAGTCGTGAATGAATCTTATTACTGTGATAAATTTGTTTTTGTCCATGCACTTCCTGGTAGATGTGTTGTCATTTGATAATCAAGCTTCTTATAAACCTATAAGTCCTTGATTAGTGAAGGTTGTCTTGTACTTTACTTGATTTATGGTATTGCATTAGTTGATCAGTTAGGCAAAAGTTCTACAAACTACTTTTGTGTGGATGGATGTTATTTTTAAACAGAGGCCTTGTAAGTATGCGAGGCAGTGAAACACTAATACAGAATGAAGATTGCAGTTTCCATTTTTTCTCTAACGTCTGATGGAGGCATTTTTATTTTGCCATGTTGGTCAGTGAATTTTATCCATGCAAAGGCCCATTTCATCAGCTGGTCCAGGTCAGTGACCCATTATGAAGCCATGTATTTCAGTAAGTTTTTATGCCCCTGAAGGGTGGCATATTAAAATCGCACAGTCTGTCTGTCCATCTGTCCGTCCATCCGTCTGTGCGTCCCCACTTACACATTCGTGGCCGGACTGTAACTTTGTCATGCATTGAAGGATTTTAAAATAACTTTGCACAAATGTCAAGCTCATCAAGACGACATGTTGCGTGCAAGACCCACGTCCCTACCTTAAAGGTCAAGGTCACACGTGGAGTTGTCCGGACTGTAACTTTGTCATGAAATGCAGCGAGATTTATCAGTGCTTGTGTACTTGTGTCATGTTATGTAATGTCACTTACAAATTACAGGTTTTGTGTTTGGTGGGGACGTGTTACGTTTATTTCACGGGCACATGGATGAATGTCTTACAATACCAGAAGCAGGAAGTGACAACGAATTCAAGTAAGTTCAAGGAAGACTAGAAGTTTATTGTACTTTAAAATGTTTAAAACAGAAAGCAACTGTTGAAATATAGATTTATAAAGAACGCCCATGAGGTTATTGCAAATGAACAGCTGCTATTAAGTTCTCATTATTATTTATGGGTACTTGATGTGTTAATGAAGTATTAGTTAATTGAGGGAATTTAATTAATACTAATTTTGTTATTCTTGATTGCAGAACAAGTTCTTGCAATATAGATTAAACGCCCTCATGACAAATTTATGTGTCTGACCTGGATGGACACAACCACCATAGTCCTGAAGGGGATCAAGCTATGGACCCTCTGGTTATTGAAGGAATGATTATAATTATAAAATAGTTTTCATTTGTTTGGATTTATCCTTGAAAATTATACCTGAAAGTTAGTCCATGTTCATTATGAAGCATGATTAACATAATTGTATAACAGGTGATGATGTTCTATTATTTAATGTTTGTGTAATATTTTCAGCTGTGTTATGTATGAGACAGGAGCTGTATGCAGTCATGCCAGATCGCTATGGAGACTGGAATTTAATAAGACCAAGTATGCTCTATATTCATAGTACTTGTAAATGATATAATGTGTTTTTGATGCCAGAGACAAACAAAGAAAAAAGCTAAGAATATTTTTTTCCATAATGGTTTTAGCACATAGATTATGTCTATTTTAAAAAAAGCAGACACATGAACTTCTGTGAAATTAATTGGAGGAAGATGAGACTGCTATGTTCGATTACATATCATATATATCATGCTGTTTCATCATTACAGATGGGCAGGAGGGTTTATGGGTTGGGGTCAGCAAGTTCGTATCCGACATGTGACCTCAGGTCGTTACCTAGGAGTCACCCATGACAACAGCTTGATAACTGTACATAGAAACAAAGCAGATGAGGACACATGCTCTTTCTACCTCAGAATGACAAAGGTAGGCCCCTATATTGCAGCACCTTTATAAAGCAACCATCTATCACATTTAAGTCTAAAAGCAACGTTTAACTGGTTATGTTAAATGCAACAAAATGCCTCATTTTATAAAATATTAGAAATGTATCAAACTCTCCAATTTTCAATGTCTTGAAACAATTTCTTTCAGAACTTATGTATTGAAAGACCTTTATTTTAGGGATGTAGAGAGATCAACCAAACATATTGTTCAAATGCTCATGCGGTGGCTTTACTTTTTCTAAAAATAGATTAACTTTGTGTTTGTTAGGATGACAAGAAACTATCTGAGGGTCATGAGGATGAGGGTATGGGCAGGTCAGATCTCAAGTATGGCGACTCTGTAGCCTTCATTCAGCACTGTGCCACTGGACTATGGCTGTCTTATCAAACCTTTGAAACGAAGAAGAGAGGAGTGGGTCGTGTTGAGGAGAAAAAGGTTATTTCAGCAATATGCTTTCAGTTGCTTATAGTGGAGATTTTTCTCTTTATAACCAGATCTAACATATTTACAGTCTGATCATGATCTGCAATGTTTGCTGTAAAGTTGTCACATTTTCATTTAGCTTCAGTGAGTTGAAAGTCAATTATAGAGAATTGATCTGGAAAACGGTTAAAATAAGATATCCAAGTTTTGTGATTAATGTAAACCCTTAAAGCATATGTACATGTGATGCATTTTATGTGGATATATTTCAGGCTGTAATGTTGGTGGAGGGCCATATGGATGATGGGATCACATTTTCACGTGCTCAAGAAGAGGAGTCACGATCTGCACGAGTCATCAGAAAGTGCCAGTCTCTATTTAATAGATTCAACAAGTATGTCATTTTGATATTTGCTGATAAGCCTACTGTAAATGAATGTTCAATTGTGACATGTATCAAGTAACAATAAGTAAAAAATTTAGAAGAAAGCTTAAAATGTAAATTGTAATTTTGATTACTGTGTTACCAGTAACTGTTGAAGTAAAGACTTTCTGTTTTACTATTTCAATCAAAGCTACTATGCTCTTTCTATTACTGTATTATTTCTATAAATAAAGTGTTTCTATTGTATTGTTATGACAATGTTTCAGAGCCTTAGATTTACTACGCAGTGAAGGAAGGACGAGTATAGCCTGGTCAAGGATTAAGCTTGCAGAAGTAGTGAAGTGCCTTACAGATCTCATTGACTACTTTCAACAACCAGGAAAAGATGAAGGTAAGCATTTCACTATTCTCATCTGGTCTAGGTCAACAGTCAGTTTGCAAATTTTATCAACAGTTATGATTTCATTGTTTTTTCACTCTCACAGTACATGTAGTAGCATTCTGGTTATCACTGTTTTGTTAGTAGTCACTTTGGCTATATTTTTTCAACGTTCAGAGAAATTCATAGTCAAAAGTTTTTGTAGTACATCCTAAAATCAGCAGTCATATAATCAATTAAAGTAGTCAATTAGTGTACCTTGTATGTCAGTATGGAAATGATAAACCCTACAAACTGAAAGTGTAATTGTAACAATATACCCTACAAACTGAAACTGTAATTGAAATGATAAACCATACAAATTGAAACTGTAATTATAATGATATACCCTACAAACTGAGAGTGTAATTGTAACAATATACCCTACAAACTGAAACTGTAATTGAAATGATATACCATACAAACTGAAACTGTAATTGTAAAGATATACCCTACAAGCTGAAAGTCTAATTGTAATGATATACCCTACAAACTGAAACTGTAATTGAAATGATATACCCTACCAACTGAAAGTGTAATTGTAATGATATACCCTACAAACTGAAAGTGTAATTGAAATGATATACCCTACCAACTGAAAGTGTAATTGAAATGATATACCCTACCAACTGAAAGTGTAATTGTAATGATATACCCTACA
>JAUMHA010144386.1:0-31348 GCA_032359765.1 Saxidomus gigantea
TAGACCTTTCTGCAATCGTTTGAAGTTGTATGTACTGTTTTTATTTGTAATATGTTCTTATCGTATGCGACATTCAAGCAAAAGATTGATCTGGTCTGACTTGCACTACTTTCCCAAAGCGCATGTTTACAGTTGTTATTCGTACATAGCACAGTTAAAGTGTCTGCAGTGTTTGAAATGTGGTATGCTTACTTAGGCCTAGGGGACTTTCAGTCCCCAGACCAAAAATGAGTAAATAGTGTTCAAAAGTATGTTTTGAAAAAAGGGGAGTGTCTAATGCTGTGTCTTATTTGCATGTGCATGTATTTGCATATTTATTAAATCTTAGATTTATCATATTTAGTCTTATTATTTTCCGATTTCAAAAAGTATTTCAACGGTGAGTTTGTGTTAACAAGCTCTTCGATTTCATGCTCAGTTATATTTTGACTTGCGTACCCTTTTAAACTGATTAATGTTTTACCAATTACAATTCAAGATTTAGTTTTAAATTTTATGAATTTGAAATTGTAAAAGAATAAAAGTATTCAGGAATAGTTATATCCCGCACTGGAACATACTCGCAAGCCAAATAGCACATTGCCGAACAAGCAAACGAGGTTTCTCACAATCTTTGTCCTCTCCATGTGCTCAACAATTGTGCCATGTAATTCAAAATCCATCCGGCAATGCATGACAAAGTTACCATGTATACAGGACTACATTACTTTTACCTTGACCTTTGAGGAAGGTTCATGGGCTTTGCAGGTGAAACGTCGTCTTGATGTGCTGAACATCTGTGCCAAACTATTTTAAAATCATTCAATACATGACAAAGATACAGTTCGGACACGAATGTATGCATATATACAGGATTCCATAACCTATGAACTCTAAGTGTAACCTTGACCTTTGAGGCAGGGACGTGGGTCTTGCACGCTACACGCAGAGTAATTTTAGAAGCCTTCGATGCATGACAAAGTTACAGCCCGGACACGATGTCGTACTGATGCGCAGTTATAAACCACTCAGGCATTCGGCCGCCTTCGTGGCTAATTACTGCGTATCAGTACTCCAAATCATTGTTTATTAAACGACTAACACCGCTGGAACGGATGTTATTTCATAAGTATATGATCGTATAGTATATGACATAAAACATCAGACATGTACTATACCTTACTGTCAAAAACACAGTTGACATGACGATTCACTTTGCAGATACCCAAACTAATCGTGCACAAGTTGACCAATACGTTGTCTTATTTTGAAGCTTAAGGACTTTATTTCCTTTGGTGGTCTTTTACTAAACCCCCCCCCCCCCCACACGAATTTTCAAATATGAAATACAATTGTATGCAACATGTACATTATTCTCGATAGTTCTTTATCTCTGGTTACTTGACAACTGATTTTAAGGATAAAGGTGTATATGCATCAACGGTTATTTTCAACCAATCATCAGTCAAAACAAAATAGAATGATGCCCAGTACCTAGATGCAAATACAGTTTAATTAGTATTTCAATTACTTATGAGTATAAGTATTTACTAAAGTAGTAAGGGAAATAAATGCAAGACACTGAACTACTTTGAGGCATCGCAGTAGTTTCCCTTAGTTTATAGCATATTTAGTCCTGTACATGTAATAGTTTTGACTGATTGCTATAAATATTGCTGTTGTTCTTGTAGTTCACCTTTAAACCAAAACACCTGCATGTTGGCATGCTTTAAGTTACATCCCTTGTACCACGAAAGTATACACTAAATATATATATGTATACTTCCGTGCTTGTACTATTAATCAACCACTGTGCTGTTTTATGTAATGTATCAGCAAATCAGCCAAATTAGTACTTGATACTGCTTATGTTTAATACATTTTCTGTATCGAATATTTTTACAATCATCGTGTATCACTTACAGCTGTTTTTCAGTGTTATACATAATACTTTTGTTTATCGGAATATAGCTTTAAAAATAGCTAATGATGCATTCCTATATTGTATCCGACGTAAAATAAATCTTTATCTTTATCATAATCAGGACCTAGAACTCATTAAGTATTATGTCGATCAAGTATTTTAGTAAACAAAACTCATCAAGTAATATGCCGATCGCTATTTTAATTTACAAAACGATTAACAATTTTACACTACTATACATGCGTAATTTATTATCTTAGGATAACATACAGACTAACTCAGGTCTAGAAATAAAAAAGATATCCGGCACCCAAAATAGAAATCAAAATATACTAAACTAACTTTTCAACATGCTGGTTTGGCAGTATGTACGCTCAATATTTCGACTGCAAGACCGACCAATTTTACAAACTGATAATACATAGATGTCTGTCTTTAGGGCGGCAATCGTATATAGCAAAAAGACCTGGCGCACAATTAGTTGGGCTAGGTAGTATGGAATTACATTCCTTCTGATATTAGAAACGCATCTACTCTTGCCTCCTATCGTATCAAGTATAGACAGTACCTTCTTAATCGGTAACTGAACTCTGATATTTCAATACTTTTGCTCATTATTGTAATTCGTGTGTTATTTTTCATTACTGTAACTCAGGTGCAATTGCTCATTACTGCATGTATGTGTTTTAGTGATCATGATTTTGTATGTTAACTGTTTTGTATTATGAATGCAATGTTTGTAGGAAGGCCTCGAGGAAGATAAGTCCTCGGACTTATTGAATTACCTTCTTTAAATAAAGATTATCATTATTATTATTATTATTATTATTATTATTATTATTATTATAATTATAAGTCTATAATCAAACCCATCCGATATCTAGATGCTAGAGATATAGTGTAAACATAGTTGAATATTGCAATTTTTGTTTAATCAGGGGTCATAACTCTAGAAATGTTGATCTAGACAAGCCAATTCAACCGAGATCATATAGTTATCCACATTCAATTTCTGTGTAAATATAATTAGGGTCAGTTAAAGAAATGTAAACAAACAGACGACGAACACCAGGCGATCAAAATATCTGACATTGATCACTTAGGCATTCAGGTGAGCAAATATAACGCCTATCAATGTTATCACTAATTAAAAATCTAAGAGCTTAGTTCTGGCAGGTCCGTATAATATACGGACCCTGGTTCTGGACACGGATAGGTCCGTGGTCTTGGAGTTTCTTAATACAAATTAAAAGTGTGTTTTTGAAATTTAGCAGTTGGTGAGAAACATCCATTGCGATGTTACAAAAGATATAGAATCTATTTACAGTAAATTTATGTAGAAAAATTTCATTTTTGAGCAAAAAACACCTTCTTAACATAATATCTGTGGGTTTTGAGGTAGATAAAGTTGAGTTATAATACGTATGACCCGACAATTTGCCTTTAAAAAAATCAAGAATGAACGAAATAAATTGTACACGTCTTTTGATTCAACCATTATTTTTTTTGTTTTACGCACACGTGCATAATTCTATGGTATTAGTCTGACATGTGTTAACACTTTCAGATTATATAAGCAGTATGCACCATTAACATTACATCATCTTAGAGATAAAAGTAGATCTATGCAGAGTCCGTTGCCGACCCAGTTACAAAGGAGAAACCAGTTAAAAATCGGACATACTCAACACATGAATCACCTAAACCAGGGGCTAGAAAATCTCGATATTTAGTTAACTGATTTGGAAGATACACAGAATCGTCATTTCTTTTGTAAAGCGTTACGGGATAAATGGTAAGGTCTTAAACACGGAAGCAGAGCTACACTGCTGAACAATGGACTTATATACACATATCTAGATCTAGACATCTATATAGATCTACTAATACAGGTTCGTGGCTGAAGCAAGGTCTTTCAAATACTATTTGAAAGACCTTGGCTGAAGTTACAAACAATGTGAAAGAGGTTACGGTTAATCAGTTTTAAAAAACATAAAATATATAAAATACAGAGAACTCATAAGTTAATCAAAGAAACTCCGAAACAAATACGAATTGCTGTTTCATCATCTGGATATATGAAGTATCATATTTCGTGCCACGAATACAGTTTGCACGAGAACCAATCACATTTCTGCGCCGTGTATCGCGCAAGTTCTCAAACTCATTTCCGTTTCCACGTTGACATTTTTTGATTGGTCCGTACAATCACATGGAGGCTAAAAGTACGTTTGATTGGGCAACATTTGATCAGCGTCCGTGCAAGGCAAACATATAATCCTGGGTTAAGAAGTTACATCAGAAACTTTAAGTGTTTTCTAAGAAGCTAATCATCTCACGAGATTCTCAGGAATAAATTATAGAAGAAAAGGTATATTGTTTTATTTCTTTATACATTTTTAATCGCAAACTATTTGAATATTTTAAATATTGGTCTGAAAGCAAGAGCTGTCAAAATATTTGATCAGAGTTATCAAACGCTTATACAGATTTAGAGCGGAAAAGTTTATTTTTATTTTGCAGAAAGATGAAGTTGTGCTCAGCCGGTCTCGCAATAGCATTAATCACTACCAGTTACTGCTCGGCACTTCCCCCCGAACGCAAGGATAGAGTACATGAACAGGTAAAACCATTACAGAAAGGCACGGACAGAGAAATTATGTCTTGTGTAGTCGGGTTTTTGAATGCTATCGACTGATCGATGCATGGGCATTTCGTCTGACATAATTTTCACAAAGCTGTCTTTGACAGACTTATTATCAGATAATATATGGATTCAAAACTGCTCTCTGGGACTATAGGAAAGATATGCATTCATTGGGAGGCTTTTTGTTTAAAATGTTTCAATTGGCATTTGTAAATTGTTCAGAAATATTTTTTTAAACAGACTCTTTCTGGTAACATTGCCAGATTCCTTTTATTGTGCAATCAGGCCTACTTTTTTTGAGGGTAAAACAAGTACTTTTTGAAGTATTCTAAGAAATACATTACTGTTCAAGCTTTTCCAAAGCAATTATTGTACACTGTTCTATTACCTTGGTTTTTCTATTCTCGGCTTCACACATTGGGGTACTGATATAATTATTATGCAAGTAGCAGTACATAGGATTGATAAATTGTATACTAACTTTGTTTGTCTATTATAAAACCAGTAGGATCATGAAGATCATGAACCTGTATATACATTGATTGGCAACTTTCAAAACTAAATTAAAATTTAATAATAATGTAAAATATATTAATTTTATTACCCATTTGTGCACTCTTGACAATTTTCAGAAATTTTCATCTGTTTTCTGATTTGGGTTACTGGGCAGGTACAGACTGTCTCAGTCAGTTAGTGTGTGCAATTAACTTAAAAAAAAGAAGAAAAAACATGATATTTGATTGTTTAATTTGAAGATTAACTGCTTAATTCTTTCTTAATATGCATGTTTTCATTAATATAATATTGATATTCATTAAGTATACTCTGCGATTCAGTCCATAATGATGACAAGCAAACTCTTGTTAAAATATCGGCTTACGCTAGTACTCAATCATTTGTGGAAGAAAATACGAGAGTTGCCAGTCTAATCAATGTGTATAGGTCTGTGCTTAGATTTAACTGTAACTGCTCTTGAGACTCACCTGGGCATAATTAATTCTATTTTTGTAGCTGATATTTCTTCCCCAAAACTAGGTAAATTTTCCCTCAAATGCCTATAAAAATCCCCAGACAACTGAAAGTAAAAGTTTTATCAATTTTTTTTTTAAACCTTGATGTTGGTCATGTTATGTGATTTCTAATGACATTTTTATACCTTAACAATTTGCTTTATTTTAATAAATTCTGGAATACTTTGCCCTTTTTCTCCAACAAAAACCTGAAAAATCACTCAAAATTTTCCCCACAAAAAGGGCGCCAGTGGCTTCCCAAATAGAGCTGAAAATGTCTTGCTCACTCCAGATGGAATCAACTTTGAAAAGAGAGAATGGCGACTAATCGTGTATTGCGTAAGGACCCTGCCACTATATCCGTATATGACACTGGTGGGGATCGAACCTTGGACCCATATATCCTGAGGCACTGCCTCACGGCGGCTTCTTTATTGGGCATTCAATTAAACTGGAGTATTTCACTTTCCTTTGGTTCAAAATTAGTCATTTTCATCGGACATGTTCATCATGATAGTTGGTATACAACAAATAAAGCTTCCCACAAAATGATTTGGTGTTTTGACATCAGTAACCATTCTATATACATGATATAGAATAGAAAGTTTATGTTGCTACACTTTTGTCAGTCTTTCTTGTTTTCATAGAACCGTAGTTTACAAACATGTACGAGCACTTACCGGTATATATACATGTACATAAAAAAGGTTCAGATGCATATTAATACTCTAATAATTATGAGTTTGTAATTTCGTTTTTATTGGCAGAAACTTAGTGAAAAGGATCATGAAGACAATGGTGAGCACAACAATGATTACGACCATGATGCTTTCCTTGGGGAAAACGAAGCTAAACAATTTGATCAGCTGTCACCCGAAGAAAGCAAAGAAAAACTAGGGTGTGTAGTTGAGATTAAAATGTGTTTTTGATGATAGTATGCATAGTTGATACACGTACAGGTCTACAAGTGAATGGTGTTGGAAATAAAAGGACAGAAGAAAGCAAAGTTTTGATCAGTATTGACAGATTTTTTTGTTTTAATTATTGATAGTTCAGATTCAGTTTTGGACAAGAACACGAGGAAATGCAACTTCAATATGTTTAAATAAGTAAACTATGGAGCTGCGAACATAATTCATAAACATCTTATTCTTAAAGCTTATTGGCTTTGAGACCGGAATAATTGAAAACATTAATTATAAATTTTCTTTTCTGTTTTACTGAGATTCGTAATTCATGCAGATATCTAATCTGTTGGGTATGGTCATTCATATTGAAAAGTATCAATCGTAAAAGGACAGTCTAATAAACTGTGATTCAATTTATATTCTGACATGAGTATGATGTTACACGGCTAATGTTTTAAAAGCTGCTTTTTATACGCCTGAAGGGAGGTATTATTTTATTGTGCTGGTTGTCTGTCTATAAGCAATTTTTCTCTGAAGCCATTTTTGGTGGAAATGTTTATTACTATATAGTGCTGATGCCTGTCGAGTTTCAGTTGAATCTGCTTTAAGCAGAAACACAGGAGTCATAGCCCTTGAAAATTGAATGCAAAATTGCCATGGCCAGGTAATGCTAGATATTTCTGTCGGGAGCCATATCTACCAAATTGATAATTAATGCAATTCCCCCTCAGCTTTTATTTAAAAAAAAGCATTTTTTAAATCTTTTTATGTGCCTAATTGTATTTTTCCATTTTCAAGTTTTCTTATGTTGTACACCCCAAAGGTTGGTACTCTGTTGTGGCGCTTGTCTGTCCCATTTATCTGTTTGTCTACCTGTCTGCAGTTTCTTTGGGTGTATATACAGTGTTGCTGCTGTCCCAGCTCTTGTAGTGAAATACTAAAATGGAATAATTAATGTTGACACTTTCAGGTTTATCGTGGACAAAATAGACAAAGATCATGACAATTTTGTTACTGAGGAAGAATTACAACATTGGATACAGTATGTACAAAAGAAATACGTGATCGAAGATACTGACAGAATGTGGAAGGATCATGATCTAACTGATGGAAAACTGACATGGGACTCGTACAGAAAACGAACCTATGGCTACGAATATGGTGAATATTTATTTGTCAGTAAAAGTGCTTGTAAGTACATGTACATACATTTGTACATGTACACTACAAAATGTGTTTAGTTGTTGGGTTTTTTTTGTGAAAAAAGGTTAAAATTTGTTTTTAAAATAGTTTTCCCAAATTACTTATTAATTTATTTCAATTGGCTTGAAATGAACCCAGTGAAGTGAAAACAGGGACACATTAATTGCATTTCTATCAGCTTGGGTCTTGGCCAGACTTGGTGTCAACAAAGTCTTATCAAGATCTATTCTCGTCACATGCCCATACCATTTACAAATCCATTCCATTCATATTGCCATACTGGCAACATATCCATTCCGATTACAAATCCTTAACGGTCACATTATCCATACTGTTCACAAATCCATATTATTCACATAACTATGCCATTCACATAGCAATAGTTTTCACACATCCATTCGTTTTACATACTTTGCCATATTAGCAACATGGCCATACTGTCCACATATTTACAGACAACAGTTTCATGTAATGATACATTTTGTATACAAAATACATGTAAATGGTATAGAAACACACTTTGACTTATGTTTTAAATGATTGCAAAGTATGTAAAGTTTGTTTTCACACAGCTAAGCTCAGATAGTTAATTATATCTGTATAAGAAAATGAAATCAACTCCCTGTCGCAGAATGGATTTCTTTGACAAATGTCAAATGGAAAGGAAGATTATCATGATTATTTTGGACAAGTAAATTAGTTTTCTGTGAGTTTTATTGCTAAGGTATTTCACTTGAATGAACAAGTTTTATATTAGTTAATTGTAATATTTTATATGTCAGTGAAGTGGTCTTTGACCACATTATAATGCATGGAATGCATTTTTTAAATCTCTAAGGAAGTGCTTACATTTCATGACTAACTGATCAATGCTACATGTAATTCATGCATGACTGCAACTTAACATGCTTAGGGTAATGTTCTCATACGATGCGGATGGTAAAATTGATACAGTGCTGTCTAACTGAAAATCTGGCTCTAATGATAACTGCATGGTATGAATAGTCATAATTAACTTTAACTTTAAATAGGCTGTTAAGCTCGCTTAACTGTTGATTGAAAAATTGAATCTCGGCGGTCATCACTTACGGAATATTTTGAATTTCCTTTGTTATGAATTCCTCGTTTTCTTAAGTGCAAAACATTTGATTAATAAGTTTTTCAAACTGTAGTAATATGTCCCTTAAAGTTAACAGACTGTTTCCTTAATTGTTGTTTAAAGTTTCAAACAAGGTCCAGGTGTAGATACAATTTACTGTGTTTGTCTTTGTGTCTAGTGCAGATGATAAGCCTGCATATCCCTTTGAACAAACTATGGTATTCTCCACCTTGAAAGATGGACAAGTCCATTTTAGAAATTCAGTGGGGTAGTTGATAAATCCAGCATCAGTATAGCATAAAGCAGATGAGCATATTTTTAAGAAATTTAACAATTGCTCGAGTGAAATGTTGCAGTATAAAAATTGCACACTTGCAGTTGATTTTTTTTGTTCCGTTTGCATGCATGCCGTTAAAGTTTGCATGTTGATCTATGCTTTATTTTAATACACATTGAAGTAAAAGTTGTTAGTGCTGAGTGCTGCATAAGTCAAAAATGAAGATTTCAGTTTGTTTTATGGATTGATAGGGTCACACAATTTATCTGCATTTTTTTTTCCCACTGTATATACTTTTAAAGTCACTGACAGATCTCAACTTTTTGTCAAAGTAATTCATAATTTCCTTCACAAAGGTTTAAAGCCATGGCAGCATACATGGCAGCTTAGTAGATGTTGGTTTTAAATGTCAGGCTCAAAACTGAGTAAGGTTTGCAATTTGTCCATTTCACCTTTTGAATGTCACCCTCAATGTGTCGAAACAACGTAGTCCAGTATGTTTGTTCAGTGTACACCATTATTACAGTGCTCATACATACAATCAGTCCACTCTCTATTCTGTTCACTGTTGAATTTGTCAGTCATAGAAAGCTCAGTCCAAGTTTTAGGAAGAGTAAGCCCATCTTAAAATTCAACAGGATCAGGTTGAATCATCCTTACACTTGAAGGAGGGCAAGATTCAGAGTTGTACGTTGACTATTCAGACCCAACTCTAAGCATATTTAACCCTAATTTGTGCATTGTGCGACAGTTTACCTGGCACTTTGTAATCCTAAATTAATTTTTAGTGTCCGAGGGAAGCTGGAAAAATCATTTGGATGTGCAATATTTTGGTAAACCAATAGAAACTGTCACCTGTTCAATACAAGTACTGACAGTTCAATAGCCAATATTGATAAAAACTTTTTAAAAAGTATCTAAATCAACATCATATTGTATCCGTGAGTAGATCAAAAGTGTTTGAAACTATAATCTGTTATAGATAAATGAGAGCCAGGTAAATACATATATACACATTCACATTGCATGTTTATGATAATATGTAGCTAACATATAAATGTACATACAGACCCAGAAGAAGCTGAAGACTATTCTGATATGGTGAAGAGAGATGAAAGAAAATTTGCCCAGGCCGATGAAGATCATGATGGAAAACTTTCAAAAGAAGAATTTGCTTCCTTTTTACATCCAGAGGAACATGAACATATGAAAGATATAGTTGTTTTAGTAAGTCTATGAGGGGAAAGATTATCTGTAATTGTAGTTACAATATTTAGTTGCCATGTGAATGGTGGTGATTATTCAGCACCTTTAACCTGCTAGCAACCAAATATTTCTCCTTGTCATGGCACAAGCATGATGAATCAAAAGTAACAAAGAGCCTCGGTGTGCAAAAACTGACATCATATTGTTTGCTGCAGGAATGGTAAAAGCATGTCAGTATGGTTAGGTTGTTAATCAAGCAATGTAGATTCAGATCTGACTCACAAACAGAAAGAGTCAGGACACAAACTGATGAGTTTCATACCAGTTGCACAAACAGTAAACATGTTGGTTTTTACACATGATGGCTCAAAGTGCCGTTTCAAGGAATTATAAAACTTTTCTTGATCAAACCTGATGGTCTGGTAAATTTTTAGACCAGGGTGATGATAGTGATGATGATATTGAAGAGTTACAGCAAGATGAGAGGAGATTCAGAGCTGCAGATGTGGACGGCGATGGGAAGTTGAGTGAGGAGGAGTTCATAGCCTTTATTCATCCTGAAGGTTTTGAACACATGAATGAAGTTGTAGTACTAGTATGTTCTGTCTTCTTTTAAATTGTTGGGTAATTAATTGACCTTTGACCAACTAATGGTACTGTCAAAACTGTATAAAGCAGAGTCAGAGCTAAAGGTCAAAATTGTGCCATAGTCTGTAAAATTATTATGACTTGCCTATGATGGCCTGAGATACATGTATATTGCTCAATTGAAATTTTAATTGAATTTGAAAGTTTATGATGTTAAAATATTCATCTTCTTCAAACTGTGTGGGTGTTGTCTCCTCATATATATAAATGTACACGTTTTTCTTTAAGGAAACTTTAGAAGACATTGACAAAGACAAAGATGGTAAAATCAGTTTAGATGAATATATAGGTAAGTAAATATATATCATTTTCAAACTTGTATGTGCCCCGTATTTAACAAAAAGTATTAAATAATATGAAGATTATTTCATACCATATGAAATATAACCAATAGCCTTTTTCCCCTGTGACAGTTCAGTAGAAACTGTGACTGGAGTATATCCATTTCTAAGTCTCTAGGAGGCCAGTAGGACTATATTGGTTATAAAGAGAACTAGTTTACATCACAGAAGTATAGTGTACACTCCCATGTTTACATATTCTAATTTTCATCCCACTGTTTCCATTTCAATCTAGTTTTGTATTTTGTTTTGAATGGAGAAACATTTTTAGGAGTTATATTGTTGAAAGAAAAATCAAAAGGCAGTTGTTATTCCTAAACAGACAAAAATATTGGAAAAAACTAAACAAAACAAAAAGACTATGAAATATTTAATTTTGAAATAAACAACCTGATGGTGTCTTAATACGTGGCTTAACACTAGACTGATTTACATATACACGTCAGCGATTAACATATATACACGTCAGTTTTCTAATCTAAAGCCATATAAATGACTTGTCTGGTTTATTCATGATTTTTTTTTGACAGTGTGGTTTTTCTATATATAACTCGGGGCTACAAATGTATGTATGTATACATAAAATAATACTTATGTGTAAAATACCTTCAAGACACAAGTCACGGAAATAATGACTGAAATATTTCTGTGGCTAACCACATTATAGAAAATGTGGTTTAAGATGGCGGTTACTTAGCTTGATATAAAGAGATTTATGTTTTTTATGGTATTCACATCCATGTACACCTATATAAACTGAACCATTTAATACTGTTTGTTCATTATTCTACTGGTACATAAACCCAGGTATTCCATTTGACCCACGAAACTTACATATTGACCCTCGAATTAATAGCTGAAGATTCATTTTCATTTCAGATTAGGGTCATTTAAGGTAAAAATGGTGCAAAAAAGGCAGAATCACATGCACCTCCCAAATTTAAACAGCATGTGAAACATGTGTAAACTTTTCATGTTTTTGAAAGAAACCAGTCATGCACATGTACAAAAATCAGAAATATTACTTTACCTATGAATGGAATGGATGGAAGTAATGATCTATTCTCATTGAAGTAGACACAAATTCTAATTTTGATACAATGGCGATCTAGTATACATCATAATTATAGTATGTTATTGGGGAATGTTTTATAGTTTTAATTTGTAAGTCCAGAATGATTGATCATTCAATTGCATAATTTGGTGTCAAAGTACCTAGACCAAAAATGAATATGTATTAGATACAAATTACGTTATTCCGAGGAGGTGTAGCCTCCAAGAAATGACGTAATTTTGAGCCAACAGTTATTCTATCTGATTTGTATCATGGCATGTTGATTGACAGTTCTCACGCCCTACAATATCGTGTGATGTAATATCATGTGACGTAACAAAATTGTTTGGTAGCGTTCTTTATTACTGAAAGCAAATCAATACAGTCATGTACATTTGTTTGCTTTTTAAAGTGTTCTGTAGGCTACAAATCATATACTGGAGTGAATGTATTTATTTTTTATTTTGTTTTTGACTGGCCGATGGAGACTTTTCCAAATTATTCTTGTTAATAGAACAACATTTATATCTACTAAGGCAATAAAACAAATCTGAAAAGTGTTGTCTATTCCGAGTTCTCTATTACAGATAGAGCACAGTCTAAGCTCCGTCTCCACACAAAGTTAAAATTATCAGAAATTCAGTGCAGTGTTTTCCTATATAAATATGCAGTAGCCATGATATAATTAAAAGTTATAATTACCCTTCAAAATGGCCATAGTGAATTATAATCTAGAATGAATCTTGAAACAACACATTAAATGCTTTGAAAAGATGTAAGAAATGAGTGATTTCTCTTATTGACGATTTATGTAACTGAAAGGTTAGATTTTCTTTTTTTTGCCCAGGATATTCAAAAGCGATTTTTACAGATTTATTCGTTATTCTAGGAGTATAATTCAGTGATTAATGTCTTTCTTAAAATTATGATGGTCACTTTGATCCGTAAATTAAAAAGACTTGAACATTGTTCTCCTTGCAAGTTTCTGTTACAAATAGCTTGGTTAACAACCCCGTAGCATAAACCTGCAACATTGACCTGGTGTAAGAGATGTTTCAAGATGTTTAAATCTCATAAATAAAGCTCACTAATTACAAAACAGCTGACATTTATGACGAAGAAGCTGACGAAGATGAGGATGACGATGATGACACGGACAAAGATGGTGTGCCAGATTGGGTAAACTCGGAAATTGATCAGTTCAAACACTTCCGTGACAAAGATCAGGATGGTTTCCTGGACAAAGAGGAAGTTCGAACATGGGTCATTCCCGAGGATTATGATAATAGCGAGGCCGAGATGAAACACTTATTTTCCGAGTCCGATGAAAATAGGGTTGGTGAAGTTATCGCTATGAAGATATGACAGGATGAGCTGGCTTTGACATTTTAAGTTCACACTAGTAAATTACAGAATTATTTTTGCTGATTGAGACAGTCAAAACAATTATATCACAAATGTTTCAATTTACATAATCTCGAAGACAAGAATTGAGAGAATGTTATGGTGGAGGGGGTTAACAAAAGGGTGGTTACTTCCATAAAAAAGGGCAAAAGTATTATGAACTCGTAGCCAAGCAAATCACAGACCTGAAAAAACAAAGTCCGCTCATTCTGGAATATCATTTGTAACTGCTTTTATTAAATTTATTGTAAAAGATGTTGCATATATGCCCACCATTTTAGGTGATATGTGGCCCAATAAAGAGGAAGAGGAGCCGCAGTGGGTTAAAGGGGAGAGAGACCAGTTCTCTAGTTACCGCGATACTAACGCAGATGGTTTCATGGACAAAGATGAAGTGAAAAACTGGATAATTCCACCAAATTATGATCATTCCGAGGCCGAGGCTAAACATTTAATATATGAAACAGATGAAAATAAGGTTTGTTTAAGTTTTGCTCGGAGAAGATGGTCTTACGAGGGTGTCAGGATTAGTTGTACTAATTTGTTCAGTTGCATGCTGGTTGTATTTCTTTTCAAACTCCCTCCACAGTTGCTTATAATTTTTTTCTGTCAGTTAAGGCCTTTTGTAACAATTTGATGGTTGACCGCAAAACTGTCGTAACTTATATATACATATATGAAATAAAGGACTTATGACAGTTTTACAGTCAACCCTTGAATCTTGCATGCTTCATAGAGCTATGTGTATCAGTTCCATGCTCAGATGATGGGAATGTAAATTATGTATACATATATATCAATGTATTATGTACAGAACAGATGGGGTAGAGGTATTGCTTTTGGTAGAGGGCTTGGAAACATTTGTATTGATAAACAAAGGTTATATACTGGTTTGCTTATATTTCATGTATTTGACAGAAAGTTTTTATATATATATATATATATATATATTATTGAAGGCAAAACTGGAGATAACACGGAGCATTTTCTGATCTTACTTAATTTACCAGAAAGCTTTCAATAGCAGATTATCAGAAATTTAAAATTACATACAGTATTGTACTCATTGATGAATTAAAATGGGTTTTTTCCTGGCTTATTACGATAATTCATAATTTTGAGCGAAGTTTTATAAATGGAGGACCACAATATTTCAGTAGTATAATCATCACTATAATGTATATCTCTGCGGAATATCATGCATGTTGCTGTACAGTAAATTGAAAGATAGATTCCCTAGTAAGAAACATATGTTCTGTATACAGCTGTTGTAAATATACATATACTTTAATATGTTACATAAAAGAAAAGTATGTGTACACGATTCTAAATACTGGTATGTTATATTTATATAGGTATCAGTTCATATAATATGATAAAGCTGAATTAATCTTACCAAAAGCATGAAAATTTATGCTGTTACTGGTTTTACTAACATTGTTTTCTTTAATAATAGAAATTGGGAATTTTAAAGCTAAATGTCACATCATAAATAGAAGATGGACGTGACATTAACTTAATTCTTTCTGCTTTGAAGATAGCATAATAAAGACGTGTTGCAACTGATTGTACTATGACCTCAGTGTTTGTAGAAATTCAAATTTATTTTAAGAAGGGCATACATTTTTTTTTAGGTAAATATAATGTCCGTAAATCCGCATATAATAATTCACAACAAAACAGTGCTATGTGAAAGCAGCATACGTATGATTTTGTGAAAATTAACCAATGCAAAAAAATGAATTACCTCTACAGTAAGTGTGACCTTGACCTATAGCGGAGTCTGTTTTGTTCATCAGTCTTGCAGTGCACCTTTCTTCCAAAATGACTTAACATGCAAAGGTTAGTGCTTGATACATCTAACAGCATGGTTTTAATGTTGTAGTTGGCTTTAGTTTTTGTTTGTTGGTCCAAAAGTATTGAAGAAAAAGCTAAAACAATACTTTTCTTAGTAAATTGAACTACTGTAAAGTGTTCCCTGGAACATTTTTCAACCTGTTTTAATTATAAGATACAGTATAATAAAGTAATTGTGATGACATCTTATTACAGTTTTTGTAGTATAATGTTGATTACTGTAAAAACACTTTTTTACCCAACCCACTGCACTTTAACACAATATAAGCCTGTTATAATTTTTTACCCATATTACTTTAAAAAGACCCAGAATACTGTTTTGAAATTAAGGTATATTTTGAGGAGCTAAAATAGTGTGTAAAAGGTAATTGAGCCGAAGAAATGATGTTGAAAGCTGGATGATCATAATCATGGTGGATTTTTCTTTTTTTCTCTTTACTTTCACAATTTCTGTGTCATTAGGTTGATTTAATGTAAACGTAAACTTCAAAGGATTGATAAAAGTAACTTGTGTTCAATTTCAGTCTTCAACTGCAGCTGCAATTATTTTCATATTTATTTACTGTTTATTTGCTTTTTGTTGCCAAGTAAAGTTCTGAAAAATGTGAAATAGGATTGTGCAGTTTTAAACACAGCTTTGAATATGCAAATTTGTAGAATTGAAGGACTGATGCACGCAAGAAGGTGGTATAAGCAAAATTTACTCCAGAAATTAACTGCAAAATAAGTGGTTGGGAAAACATTTGGTGGCAGTATGTTGAAGATATTCATTTATTTAATGAAAGAGATTTTCTGAGAAAAAGATATCTAAAATCTGTTTCATATATTCTTTTAGAAATAGATGTTTAATTTGAGTCTAAATGGAGATGAATGATTAACTTTTAACGTTAAGAAAAACTGCAGTTTTACAACATACAAATTTTGAAATAGGCACACAATTGTAAAAGTAATTACAGAATTCTTGCAACAATAGTCTTGAACATCTGGCTGTCCAGAAGCATGAAAGTTGTCTGGTATAAAACATGGCATTATTTAGCAAGATGTGTTTATTTATTTTCAGGATGGAAAGCTCACAAAACAAGAGATCCTGGACAAGTATGATATTTTTGTCGGTAGCCAAGCCACAGACTTCGGTGATGCACTAACCCGCCATGATGAATTTTAAAGCCGTCCATGCTTAGGCACTTAAGCAGTTCATTTTGCCAGTAAAATAAACCAGTGTATACAATGTATGTTTTTGGTGTGTTTGTTACAGATTTTTGACGATATATGTTGCAGTGTTCTTACTGTATATGTAACAGATTTTTAACTCTTATGAATTAGGGTTTTGCTATGTGTCATGCAATAGATTTTTGCTCTGTTATAAAGAGTAGTACAGATTTATTTGAAGGAGAGATCTGTGTGTATGCATGCGGAATACTTGTACTTTGTAATGTATATTGATGGATGGATATGTGTATTAGAGGAAAGCAACTTTACAACCACACAAGTCTTCAGTAGCTGATAATGATTTGTAACCAATTTAATTGTTTCCTCGCTTATTAAAACAGAATATGAAGGCTAGATGGTTTAGTAACATATATGAACTTACAGTTGACGCTTTTTCATAAAGAGTCCGAAGGGATGGGGGTGGGGCGGTGGTAACGACAGTAATTAAACATTTTCAGGTTCTTTTAAGTAATAGAACAGTTTAATTAGTTGATACAGGCTATAGAGATGATAAAGTAAAAGTGGTTCAATTAGCAATTGTTATATTTTAGTGCCATCAGCAGTAGTGTATTTGACTCTTATTCATATTTGCACTTTAGCAGTAGCTGTTGAGTTATATATATCCATTTCTATGGTAAAAGATAACCACCTGTAAATGTATTTTTAGCTCTGTGATTTTTAATCAGCGCAGTATATACATTTTTGTTTGCCTTAAGTTTGTACAGTGCAGTGTCACATAGTGTTCGGAATCAAAATGAAATGAGATATTTAGTTGATGAGATTTTTGTTGAAACTGTTTCACTTATGCGTAGAGAATTTAGTCTGTATATATACATATACTTGCCTGCTTGTTCATTAGTGCCACAGATTATAGGGTAGCTTATTCAAAGACAGAAAAAGTGTTTTAGCATAATATTGTTTGATGCTCATACATACACAAGAGATACAATGAATGTAATAACAAGGTGCTGATTTCTTCCTCTTCTGATTTTCAGCAGATGAAGTATACATGTAGTACTTAGAACTTTCAACTTTTTTGGCAAATCTGCATTAGTAATTATTGCTTAGTACTGCATTAAATTTTTGAAAAGTTGCTGGTACTGTGTACTGTACCTTACATAGAAGGTCTCCTAGTCTATTTTGAAGTAAGAGATACAAAATATATAATGAAATATATAACTCAGGACTCCATCTTGGCATTCAATTAATCAGATATATTTTTAGACAACTAGATATTTTTATTCCCTTGAATGGTATGCAGATGGAGCATAGTGTTACAGCAGTTATATTATTTGTATAAGAGAGATTAGGACCCTTCTGGTTGAAAGGTCAAAACTGTCATGTTAACAACTGTATTTTTCAATTTGATGTAAGAATGTTTCTTGATAAGATAACAATTACTAGGACTGGTTTATTTATGGAATGTAGGAAAATTTGTTTCTTGAAATTAAAGAAGTAAAACCCTGTTTCAAATAAATTGTGCGGAAGAATGCTCTGAACAAAGCATGTTTGAACATCCATCCCAAGAAGTGAAAACTGAATTAAAATAGTGATAAAATCAGAGTATTCCAAATAAGAAGTTAGATTTATCAAGCCCTACATGTTTCATCCTACTGCTCAGTGACCTTGGCAAGAAATTTTACCTGTTGCTTAAATACCCGCAAATAAAAACAGAAAAGTAATCATTTCTTTAAAATTTTTATTCAATTACACGTATCTTTTGAATAAATATTTTTTCTGACCAAATTATTTCCAAAAGACCTATATTTAGTAAATTGCCAAATTGTTTGCTGATTTGTCGATATACTGGCATAGTCAAGGGGATGATACATAATGCCCCTCCGATAGTGTGGATGGGAGATAACTCTCTAAGTTACTGCCTTATTCTACAGTGGTTCAGTGTACATCTATAAATACAAGAATACTTCTTTGGGATTGTCCCATCTTTGCTTGACCATTACTTGCAAAAAATGGTTAAAGTAAATTTTGATAAAATATCTAGGTCTGCAGTAGGACTGGTTTGTTGATGAGACATGTGCTGCTGATATATAAACAATTACTGCTCTTTATAAGAAAATTTTCTACTCTACACATTGAAGTATTATGACAGTTTGGATATAAATTTAATGATGTTTAAAATGTTCTTGTTATATCAGAATTACTGTTTGAGTAATTTTGTACACAAACCAGATATATGTTTTATATGCTTCTGAACTGTTTATTCTGTATTTTGTATTGTATGCTATCTCAGAATGTTAGACATTTATATGGAAAGGTCATGACTTGGGGAATCTTGATATCAGTATGGATCAGTTGAATGAATAGTCCTGTGTTTAAACATTATCCATAAATGAGTCGATAAACTTTTTCCACCTATTGCTGTCATGGATCTGAGCCTCGTGAAGTTTAAGGGAAAAACTAGCGCAATCAGTTTTGTCTGTTTAGTCAAAGAAAGAACAAAACAATGGTGAAATACTCTATAAAACAAGGCATGCATGCCCTGACATCATCAACGGGGGTGCTCTTCAACAGTCAAATACTATTTCTTGATAAGAAAAGCACATGACAGTCATGTTTCTAAGCCTGCTATCTAAATTTATTCCTTACAAACGTTGACTGTTCCTGCAGACCCAAGCTCATATACAATGCTGGACCCAAGCTCATATACAATGCTTGACCAAAGCTCATTTACAGCTCATGTAAAGTACTGGACCTGAGCTCATATACAATGCTGAACATACTGAGATAGTTTGTATGATTTACTTGTATACCCTGTGTTAACATTGTGTTGAGTATTTAACCTAAGGTGCCAAATGTTTCAGATATGTTAATAGTGCAACCAGGGATGCAGTGCCAATTAGAGCTACCTACAGATTGTTCATTTATATAAAATAATTGCATATGGGAACCAGTTTTAAAAAAATAATTACATCTTGGTATTATTATTTTTTGATATGCAGTGTATTGAAACTGGTAATAAAAAAAAAGAATTACATATCGAAAATTGGTTTTCAAAAGACTAAATTATATTTTGAATCTATTTCTTCAGAAAATATTAATTGTATATTGAAACAGTTTAACTGATTTAAAAATAGTGGACTAAGACCAGTTAAAACAGGTTTTCCTGAAAAAAAAATCAAATTTTATTTCTGTTGTAGATAGCTCTATTTTGCTTCTGTACCTTGTAGTTTTTTGTTAAGGAATTTTTACCTTCAAATTTGATGGTAGTTTTATATTGACCATACAATAAGCAATAATTTTTCTTTTCTCCAGTGAACATGAGCATATTCTCTGTTTTCGTAATTAATTACATATCAATGAAGAAGTATTGACGATTAAATAAATGCTGACTAGTCAAAAATGCGTAAAAGAATATTTTTTTTGCTCTCATATAGTCAATCATATTATTTATATTATCCATTCTGTTACTGGTTCAGAATCATCATTTATTGTAACTTGTTACATGAAAAACTCACCGTAAATTATACCTGTGATTGAAGAATTGATTGTTGTACATTTCCTTTCAATGGAAAACTGTCTCGTGTGATATTTTTCAGTAAAAGCAACGGGAGGTAAATGTTGTTAAACAACTAATAGTACGGGAAGCAGTTAACATCTCATTTTTCAATAACATTGATTTTGTAGATGTTGAGTTTTTCTGAAGGGAAATGTACAACAGTATTAATTAAAAGATGGTGCTTTCTCATCAAATTTACACATATATATAGAAATCCTAGCTCTATATTACCCTGTGTATTTGCCATTTTGTAAATCATCATTTAGTAATACTTTGTCATAATCCTTCTAGCAGGCCTTTTTGACTCGTACCCTTTGCCCTGATAAATTTCTAATATGGACTTGTCCATCTAAATTTGGACTGTGCCATAAGATGTTCATAGAGATGTTCATAGGGATGGTCACTGAAAATTTAGTGACTAAATAGCGAACAGGGAAGCTCATGATGAGGCTGCATAAATGTGCTGGATGATCATGATCTGCACTGGTCACTTCCTGCCAGTAGGTTAAGAGTTAAAAAATGTCATTAAATTTACATGGGCTTTTTACTACAAATATAGCAACATCCTCTGTGGTGAAACAAAAATAGTTCTAAAATTTTACTAAGTCAAATTTTTATGTAGTTTATGGGGAAATTATCACACGGTTATGAAAAAAGTATCGAGAAACAATGTGTAAACCTGTTCTTTTGTCTTTTTTCAACATAACTGGTATGTTCTATCATATTTAGATGTATCTCTTTTCTGTCATTTGATATGGTTTTTTTAATAAATATGTTTATGATTTCGAAATTATCTTTGTGTTATTTTTAGCATAAATTTTCAAAGCTTCCCTTTGGGAAGTTGTTTGTTGCCTTCAGTATTTTGCCCTGGTGACAATTGGGTGAATTACGAGAATTTGCTTACTGGCAAGTCTATAGTTTAATGAAAGCAGCAGTATTTTGAAGACACCTGAACTTGTATCCCAGTTATTCATGTTGCCTGCCTCAGACCATAACTGCTCACCGGGACTGAAATGGCTCCGCTATCACAGGACATTATCAGCAGCTTGTTGGCCTTTTTGTAATTTTAACAGAGGTTAAAGCACTGGCTGTCTCCATGCCTGATCGGAGTTTGTGAGACGGTAGGTGGTCACTAGATCGGACAAGTTTCTCTGGTTTCCTCCTACAGTAAGGCCAACATTACATGGTTGGTTCAAAACCTTGCATGTGCTTATGTTTGTTGGTACTTAAAAGATTATCATTATTATTAATTAAAAGGTTTCTGGTATCAGATATCAATATGACCAACACCCCTAGAAGATGATTCACTCCACCGAAACCTCTCCATTTTATTGTGTCGCTCTTTCAGAGAAAAGGCGATGCATAGGGATCGCTTTGTTTGTCTGTCCATCCATCACAATAACTTGGCATTAACTTTAACTTTGCCATTTCTTAAGATTTCTTCATCAAAATTGCATTGCTTATGGCGAAAGGGTCATTATGCCGCCAAATTTTGAAGGTCAAGGTCATATTTGACAGAGTTGTGCACCTTTCTGTATTTAAATTATAGGGTGACTCGAGTGTTCTACTGAACACCCATCTAGTTTCTTCAATTTAACATTATTTGGAGCCGATCCTGAAGAAGAATCATTGTCATCATGATTTCTGTACCATTCTGAACATTTTGTGCCCAATCCGAAAATGGGTCAAAACGTTGTTTCGATTAAACAGTTTGAGTACAAACCAGGTCACAAGACTTGAACGACAATGTCACTTTCAAAGATTTAGGGAGGAAAATTACATGAAATTAAGATACGCAAACAGTATATATGATCTAAACATTTTAATTTTATATGGCAATTAACTAAATCATTTACATACACATGTATTACCTTTACATGCTGAAAACAAAACAACAACAACAAAAATGATGATAACAGAAATGACCTAATTAAGTACCAGAATAAATAATTAGACCAATTAAATTTAACTTCATTGACAAAATGGCACAATTTCCTGTCAAAATTACATGTACTGTAATAAAGTCACAGCTCTGTAGTGTGGTGGGGAATATTTGGCTTTTTCTCTCTCCATTTTGCAGTCAACATACTAGATTGAGTAAGTATCTGCTATTATCAACATACCTTCCTTTGTGAACTACATGTAAACTAGTATTACTAGAGTGGAAAAATGCCTACATTAAAAAGAAATGGTGTTGTTTCCCTCACTACTACTGAACTTGCCAATCAATAACGTTAATTGTTACATAGAGAACCACTTTGTTTAAGCAACCAGAAAGCAAGGTTTTATCAAAATGAAAACTATATCAAATTTTCACAATACATGTATATATATATGGCCTGTGTTGATGAGCTTACAGTCAAAAGAAAACAATACATATAGTATACATGTAATTAATGGGAGGAGTTCTGAAAAAGCAACATGTTACGATGTAAAAGGGCACTCTTAGTGCTGCATACATTTGTCCTCAAAACTTATTTGTCCATCTCCGTTAAAAGTACAAAGTACAAAACATTGCAACTCAAACCCTAGATGCACTGTTATATGAGTTTCTTTCTCTAATTAAAAACTGCAGTTTGAAGGAGCTTTTTTTAAAAGAATTTTGAGCATTGGAGTTTTCATCAAAAAATGGACTTATCTAACAGTGATAGTTTTGGAACAACAAATGTACATTATATATGTACAGCTGAGTGGACAGGGGCAAGTGAAGTGTTAAAGGACACATCACATAAATGCCCGGAATAGGTATTAATCACTGTAGCCACTAGACCACTAAATAAATGTCACACTTGGTAAAAATCTTTCCTAAACAACCGATGACAAGATTATGTTTTAAGCAAACTAAAGGCATCTTTTCATTACTCAGTCTGATGGAAAATCTAAATTTACTAGATCTAGTAACTGTAAGACCCTAAGATGGATACATTTTACCAATGAGCAAATTAGACCACAAGCCCATTTAAGCACTACCTTACTATTTTCATCCCAGTCACATTCACTTTTGCTTGTAAATGCTTCTGTTTTACATGAAAAATAACAAACAAATCCACGAATATAGAATATAGCACTATGCACCAACATGTGAGCCATAATGTATGTATCCACCTCTTCAAGGAGGGTTAGAGTTGACATAGCCATAAATTCCCCTGTTAAGAGAGACACACTCTGAAGTAGGGTGCGAATTTAAGAAACTCAAAAACTATATCCATTAACAGAAACAACTGTCAACAAACCTCCAAGATTCAAAAAGCAATTACTATTATTAAACCATCATTTACAAATGTTTTACTAATTTTGGGTACATAGTGATTTATTAATGATGGTTGCTTTACTGGGATTTTGTTCATGAATAGCCTGGCAACTTGCAAAACATTGATAAATGATAACTTCCAAAATTTTAAGATCAAAAATATCTTGATATCGTACACTTGTCTTGGTTTAAATGGAAGTTTTGCTGTTTATTTTACTCCTTATATGCATTATTTCAGTATATATTCTAAATATAGATGTCTACAGATTTTGTTCGTTATACATAAAAACTCAATTAAAGATGATTTCTGTTAAGTAATATTCTTCTATTTCAATTAAACATGGACTACTGGCAGAAGTCCATCGTTTCTAATTTGGATTACCATGGACATCAGTCAGATGTGAAAATCTTACTGTTCACAAGAAGTAGACATTTTGTATCCGAATATACAAGAGTTGCCAATCCATATAAACATAGGCCTGTGTTTTAAAGAAAAGAAAAAATATCAATTACTGTCTATCTTAGAAAAAAGTATTTGTTCATTATGTTGCATACATTTAGCCATTTTCATACACTTGCAGTAAATAATCTGCTACCTCTAGGGTATTGTTCCCTTTAAAAATATCTAACAAAAATAAACATACTCCACATAATGCTATTTATGATTATACATGTACAAATGTAACCAAATATACTTTACACAGATTTAAGTTACAGAAGAAGTCATACACTACGTAAGTGGAAAAAGGGGGTAGCCACTGAATGAAAAATCCGTGACAGAATCAGTAGCCTTGTTGCATTCACATACAGACAATGAAAGACCAAACATTTGCATGACTAACTACTATGAAGATAATTTGACCATCACTCAAGCTTGTGAATACAATGCACATGTACACTTTGTGGAGAAAAACTACTGTAAAGCTTAAAGAAAACACTTAAGCCCACAGTATTTAAATAGCACATTTTTCTACAAGCACTTGCTAAATGTCACTGGAGTTTCATTCTTCACCAAATCTGTGAAGTCAGTGGTCATATATAATATTGTTCTACCCTCATTAAAATGTGAAAGGCAAGAATAAAGACAAATGTATAACACAAAATTTTTTTTTTTCTGGTATACAGAGTTTTATATAAGCTTACACAGTTCAATTTATTACTGACTGAAGATAGGGGGTGGGGGACATTGGGGTGGATCCTACCACATTAAGTATCAAGTGCCTATAAATCAGGCTGGTATTGGACCATACTTTGCACCTTTTAGCAACCACACTGAAAGTTTAAACTGCTTAAATGCGCTGTTTATATCCAGACCAACACATCACTGTCACAACACTTCAGGTGAGCAAAAATGCATAATCTTGCTGATTTCAAAGCATTCTCTGAGCTCAATAATTTAAAGCATTGCTTATTAAGCTTAGTTAGGTGCATCTTGACTAGCTGATAAAATACAAAGTTAGAATCCATGTGTTATGACATAGGCTCAGCGGGCATCTTGTCATCTGACACCTGATCAACGTCCGGCTTATCTTTATCACTATCTTCTGTCCTATCAACATCTACAATCATTGATTCAACATTTTCTTCACTTTCAACCTCTTTATCTTTACTATCAGCACATTTATCTTCAGCAATTCCTTCCATTTCCTCACACTTTTCAGTTTTAGGAATTACTTCGGATTTCCTAGCATCTTCTACTTGGTCCCCCTTATCCATTTCACTTTCAACATTAACTTCTGTTTCTAAAGTATCTTTACTTTGCTTCAAATTATCAAGCTTATCACAAAACTGATTTTCCAAACTTCGAGCACCAAGTTTACTGTCAGGGACTTCAGCTGTGTCTTGTTCCACATGTTTATCTTCAAGGATGTCAAGAGTGTCTTTGATTTCCGCTTCAGCTCCTTTAACAACAAACTCATCTTTAGAAGTAGCAGTACAATCAACCTCTGCCCTTAGACCTACAGTGTCTACAGTTTCCCTTTCAGAAACGTTGACTGATTCCTTAAGTTTGTCTTTAGCTTGATCAGGAATTATTACAGATGTGGTATCCATTGTTTCAATATCCGTCTGTCTGTCAGTGTCAACTGAGGTCTGTCCTTCCTCATCCTATAAAATATAATCAACATCAATTCTTGTGGTTTAATGCCTGGTTCAACAGTACGGACAGCCCTCGATAATAAGACCAAACATTTTGGAAAGTATGGTTTATAGTTAATAGAAAGACCATTTTGGTATTAAGATCACTTCATGGCAGTCAGAAGGGTGATCTCATTACAGGAACTTTACTATATTACAGTTGTTTAAAGGCAAGCACTTCACCTAACCAATGTTCCTGGGAAGTGGCATTGTGAACTCCCATTCTCTGTAAGGAGCTTCCAAAGTTCTAACAGGCAAGATTCCAGTTGGTAACAGAGCTTGAACCCATGGCCATAAATCATTTGGTGGTTTAGTGATTTCAAGGCAAGACCCTACAAGGAGTTGGGTCATATAATATCTATATATTGTAGAAGAATTAATATCAAATAAATACATGCTTTTTAAAAATGAAATTAAGAAACGAGCCAAACCTTGTCCATGTCTTCTGAGGTAAGAGTTTTCTCAATATGTTCTGCCAGAGCTCGGAACATCTCCAGGTTAGAGTTATCAGTATTAGATGATGTTTGGTCTATCACACTGTACCCAGGACCAAGTCTCTGGTATGACACATTGGATGATTCCTCTGTGGAGTTGGAAGTAAAATTAAAGATATATATGTATATAAGTATATACTATTAATATCAGTTTTAAAAAATTTTCCTTTAATTGCTAGCAAGTAAATTGAACTACTTTCAACCAACTTATTTTCATTCGCTATATTAATTTTATAGACACAGATTTCCATGAAATTCAGAATACACAAATAAGTTTTTCCTTCATTTCAGAAATAAGTGTTTCAAATCAAGTTTCACTTTGTTTACTAACTCATATTATGGCTACTGCATATATATATAGGAAAAAAATGTACTGTATTTCTGATTATTTTTCACTGTGTATGGAGACGGAGCTAAACTGTGATCTATCTACAATAGAAAACATTATCTACTTTCCATACACCACAGTAACTGTTACAATAACCCAACAGAGCAAGTATAACATAATTATTCTCGCAAACAGTACTCTATCTATTACATAAAATGCAAATCAATATGTGAACTGGCGAAAACATTTCTTGGTTACAGTTTCTACCTTTTTCTTCTGTTTGCATCTCATCTGGTTCCTCTGATATGGCGTCCCTGTGTGCTCCTAACCCTGGCGGACTACACAGGTCATGTATGCCCCTGGCTGTTTGGCGGTGACTCGCACAGGCTAGATCCACAGGCATACGGTCATCAGTTATCATGGTGGACTTTAATGAATGACCTTGACCTAAATAAATCATTAATATAGCATATGAACATGTTTTTCTGTTCGTCAACAACACTGAAACCTTGCACATTTACACATGCAAAGTTTTAATTTAAAAGTTGAAAAGGAGAGCCATTATAATAGACTTGAATCACTCATTCTTGCTTCAGACTTAATTGCAGAGAATCAAATAAATTTGCGCAGATGAAAGGCAAAATCATAATTAAAAGAATGCAATTGACTACTAGTGTTTATAATAACAAGACATCACTTTCTCTTAGAAGTGAAGTCAAGTTATATTTATTTATGAAGCTGGGATTAGTACATTGTGTGATACTGCAGGGTTAATCAACAGATGGGTAAATAAATTCTAATACATTTCATAATGGTTGCAGCATTTAGATGCTTATGGAAGTTCAAATTACAGTAAATTAAGTAGGTTTTGTGTCCCCAAAATTTAGCAAAATTGCTACTAGATATGAATAATAGATGAACTCCTAAATTCCTGAACTTGCATTTTGAATTATCAGTATTGATTGAATTCAAAATTTTGCTAATTCATTCTCAACAACTTATGCAAAATAAAAATCCTAAAAAATAAATTTAAATTCACTGTAAATTTCTGAAACTATATATGATTACAATGTATCTCTCCCTAACCTAGAAATGCTGGTCTCTCAGTACCATGATGTACAGCTCCACTAGCCCCAAACTTCACCTCCTCATCTTCTTTTGTCCCTTCCATCCCAGCATCCTTCACTTTCTGTTCAATGTTCGGCTCTACGGGGAAATGTCCATATGGTTCCAGACACAGCTCCAGCCGATCCTCTGCTCCATTGTACCGAAATACCTAAAATGTAAGTACCAGATTAAGACTCTTCCAAGAATGAAGACACAGAAAGCTGACTTCTATCTTCTTGACCAATGGACTAAAGTCATCCATTTCAGGTTTTGCGTGGGACTCAACAGGCTCAATATTCATACATGTATACATAAAAAATTGAACTTATTATCATCAGTAAAGAGCTTGTGTGGTCTTCATACTGAAGCAGCAGAACAAATACTTCAGATACATCCCCTGTAAGAGCATTCAAGGAAAAGTGGGTGGCCAGACTCTATCAGGCCTAGAAAAGAAGTTGAATGGCAGGACTGAGTACCCTTAAAAGACTGCTTACTTCACTGCTGCAACTAGGCTTACAGTGTAGACTGTGTACACAAGGTAAAAGCAGAAGAAAGCAATAGATGTTGTTTTAACAAACCTTATCCATTCACAAAAGATAAATTCATTTTACAATCCAATGTAGTGTGATGTGTGGATGCTACAAACCAGACCAGTGAAAATCCACCAACCTTTCCTTACATACTGTAAACTGGGCAATTTTTGCCTCTTGAAAACTATTTAGACTTTTTATACAGTTATACGGAAAACAGTCTTATCTGTCTTATCTGGCACCTTTTAAATATGGAAAACTGATTGATCTGGTACTGCTATTGAATGAAGAAAATTGATTACTGAGCTTTATTTGTAACAAAGGCATGCAATTAACCTAACCATAGTTCCTAGGAAGAGCTAGTTAGAAGCTGCCAATACTGACACATTAAGGGTCAAGTCAGTAGCAAGGCTGAGCTCATCACCGTCAATCTGTAAGAGCTTAAGTACTTCCAAGTTATCAACCTTAACTGCAGAATCAGATTTATTGAGGTAGTACATACTTTGCCAGGTAGGGCAGGCAACTGACAGTGCTTCCCATCAACCAAGCCAAGATCCCTCTTCACCTGGTTGTACATTAAACCACCAATGGAAAACAGGTGCGGACATCCCTGGACATACGTCCACAAGTCCTTCCCCTGCACTGCACTGAGAATACCCAGAGAGGCAATAGATGTATCAATATTGTCACCACCTGTAAATAGATAACATACCATTCCAAAAATGTTTAAAGAAGTCCTGTATGACCAAGTTTCAATATGGAAACTAAATAATTGTCTGTAGAAGTAAGAGCTTTGTATATCAATCATCTAGATAAAATTCAGTCTGGACAAAACGCTAAAACAAAATTCATTAAATACTTTTCAAAATGTTAGTGAATTTTTCTTAAAACAATCTCGAATTAGTGATTAAATGGATTTGTGTATGAAATATGCAAAAACAAGAGCTGTCCCTCACAAGTGACGAATGCCCCCGAAAGAGGTGTCTCACAGTCTTTGTCCTCTCCATGTGCTCACTAATTGTGGTATGTAATTTTAAAATCCATGCAACACATCGGCTTGATGTGCTAGACATTTGTGCCAAGTTATTTTAGAATACTTCAATGCATGACAAAGTTACAGTCCGAACACAAATTTGTAAGTGGGGACGCACAGACGGACAGACAGACGGACGGTGCGATTTTAATATGCCACCCTTCGGGGGCATAATAAAACTACATACATTTTTGTATCAGGAATAAGACTCATTTTTCAGTATCAGATATGTAGCAGAGTCAGTGTTATGTGGCTAGTCTGATACACCTGAACTCATGTCTTCTATAGGTGATTGTACGTAAACAATAATTTGGATATGACATTTCTGGCTTCTTAAGGTATGAGGCTAATTTAAATTACCAGTTATGAATGTTCAATGGTATATGAAATCTTGCATGAAATTTTACAAAAAATGCAATACCATACTGTTTCTTATGAACGCTCCTGTACAAAATCATACAAAAGAAATGCTAGGTATAAACAATATTGGTATTACTGACATGGACCTCCATAATCTGACAAGAAACAATAAGAAGGCTATCTCACCATGTTGTACGCCCTTCAAAGCCTGAAGGAGCTTTTCAGCCGTCTGACTCTGTGCATCTTCTTCAAAATTGCTCCAAGATGATGAAAGTTTACCAGCGTGCTGGTGCCCAGTTTCTGCAAGATGTAATTTCTTTTATCGGTATATGTTTTTTAAACAACTATGTACAGTGCTTGTTGTAGGAGTTTAACGTCCGTTCCAACCTTTCTAACAGGTGGATAGTTTACCTTACTACCGCTTTTGGGAAGAACCAGTACGAGACCCCTTTCCTCCGTAAGAAACTGCCCACGTTCTAACATAAAAAAACATGGTTGGTAGCAGGGTTCTAACCCATGATGGACACTATGTATAGTACATTTAACATAAATCCCAACACAATACTAACTCAACTGATGTATCTTTCCTTTGCGCAGTACCACTTTTTCTTTAAAGATGTGCTCATCGTACATTACAGGCTGAATAACAAACAGTACAGAGGATGATCAGACTACATGGATGTGCACGCTGATCATGATCTGCACTGATCATAATGACAAAATCATTTGCCGACAGTACTGTAATGTTAAAATTACTCTTTAAACCATGCTTAATTTTAATAAACTGTTTATATTAAAATAGATTCATCACAGAGGAAAGTATTGCTATGGATACCATGGCTAACTGGCAGGGGTGGAAGCAAAGCAACAACAAAAACAACAACACAGTCACTAGATTGCGAGAACACGAAACATTACCTTGTACAGAATGGCTCAGATCAGGCAGTATTTCCAAAGCAATCTTATCCCCATGATGTAAGGGAACCACTTTACCCTCCTCTCCCTCTGGCGGGGCCTCCAGAAGTTTTGGCGGGAAACCAACGCGGATTTTCTGTTTATCTGCTGGAACCTTCACAGATTGATAAATTAACTTCTGTAGCTCTGTATAGGTAACATCATTCACTAAGCTCAACATCACCTGACGGAATTAAGTGACATAAATGACTTCAAATTCTACACATAAAGCATGATAATCAAAACTTGACAAATCACTGAATATGACTGATATCCCTGCTCTTTCATTTTGAAAGATGGAAATGTTTTGGTATCCTTCATCCAACAGGTTTAGGGGAATATACACATATAAGGAAACACAATTACACCGTCTTAGAGATATAATTTCTGAAGAAGTCAATTTTCTTTTAGCAAGACGTTATTACAAGTGCAAAAATCAATTCTGACCAGGGATTTTAAACAAGATTATTAGGAATTTAAGTTTCTATACAAATTATATAGGGAAAACATCCTAGCCCCATTGAGACCCTGACCCTAATTGAATTTATTTTAGAAATTTCATATTGACTTTGTTATTTCGTTAAGTTGTGTAAAATATAATACAATTATGACAAAAATATTTTTAGTGATTTAAAAAAAGTCTGTATGAAATTTGATACTGTATAATATGAAACAGTTCACAGGCCATAGCTCTAATATTCCACAAACAATGTAACTGAAACATTCAGGACACAATTTCACATAGTAAGTGAAGTTTCTAATAGTTTTTATTCAAATACTCCAGAACATTTCAGAAAAAACTAGAGCTATCACTAAATGTGATTAATACCCCCAAAAGACTGCTTTATAAACTGAGGAAGTTCGTAGTAACAG
>JAUMHA010144387.1:0-17134 GCA_032359765.1 Saxidomus gigantea
CTTCACAAAATGTGATATAATTGTAAAGACGAAGATAACGACGATATTTCCGCCAATGTATTATGTACTACCAAAATTTGCCGACAGATTGGTTTATTCACTATGACTGGTGAAGTATTTAAGTTTACAATACATTAGCAACATACTAGTTCTGGCTTCCAAAACTCTAAATGCCGCTATTTTAATATTTTGTTTTTCGTCAGCTGCGTTCTGTCAAGCATATAAACCGGGTACGTTGAAGTTGTTTTAGCTAGCATACATACGCCTTTATAAACTTCCGTAACTCTAGCCTTTCCTCATACGGTTTGTCTAGAGATACGGAACTTCGTACCGTAACTCTAGCCACTGCCAAATTATAAACATAATTTATTATTTATCAGAACTCTAGTAAAAAATTGCATCTGGAGGCAAAATTGGGCATATTTATTATACTTCGTTATAAGTAAACAATCAATTAAGAACATGTTATCTATATATGGCATTATGTGGTAGATAGAAACAGACCAGTTGAAATTAGGACCCATGGACGTGTCCTGTGCCAGCACCATGGTGCCTCGACTACACATGCTAGACCATTTACATTACAACTACACATGCTAGACCATTTACATTACAACTACACATGCTAGACCATTTACATTACAAGACTGTTGTCTGCGTTTTAGAATCATATTCATAATTCCGTTAAGACTTTTACTGCCGTTCAATAAACTACTTGCCTTTTTTGTTGAGAATGTCTGAACTTCGGCGAAGAAGTGAGGTGTTGGTCGTGGACTTTGAAACGCAGACATTGTGTCATTATCGCATGTCTGATAAAACGGTCACTTTGCCATGACATACACGACACGAACAGGCAGTAAACGTTCTAAATCACTTGAGATATAATGGACTGTAGATACGATTTAGAAACAAATTTATTCTAAAATCACTTTCAACGTTCCGTAGGAAATGTTTCGCGGTCTTTTTGTTATTGTTTGTTACGTTGGATTTCATTGGTTAATAATTCTCGACATAGTATTCGGCAATTCAATGCTTTCTGCGGTCCTTCTATCTATCTTCCTTTCGCGGGGACGTAGACATATGGCGCGTCAGCTATAAAGATTATTAAACGACTGAAATATAACAGAAAGATTTAAAGCAAAAGAAAAAATAGGTTTGGTTCAAAGAGAAAATGTAAAAGCAGCTAGCAGTATAATTTAACTAGGGAGAGACATGATCGATGCGACAAACTGCTCTACCTCTAGGGTGGGGTAGGAGAGCGGACGACGTCGGGAAGGGGGATATATGGTTCCAGTGGTATATAGTTCTGGGGAAGAACGAGTACTTATAATAGACCTGACCAGCGCACTCGCAAACGTAAATGTAAAAGTACAACGTACAACTGCCTAATTTCGGGGGTGATCTCAAACAATTCTAGTATCATAGGAAATCTCGGTTACGTTCATTATTAAAAAGTCTTCATCATTATAAAGTACCATTCACTATTATCCTAATAATAATCATTACTATTCGTGTATTGTAGAACTTATACAAAATTGAACATATACACCATCATCATAATCATCATGAAGAAATTCATCCTTGCAATTAAATGAATCAATAATTTAATATATTTAATCAAAATCGTCGTTTTCATGAGAGTCATTCTCCCATCAACATCAGTTGTACCATTATTAAAATAAAACAAATAATGTCCCCAACACAGGTTTTCAATCGTACCGGGAGAAAATCTAGAATAAGAAAAAAAATCTTCAAGAGACCTTGACCAAAAAATCAACAGTGATCGGTATGACCGAAGAATAGGAGAATTTAAAAAATACATTGACACCCCGCCCCCTCAAAGAAAATGTTTTATTGATATTAAATAAAACTACAGTGACCTTGAACACCCAGAAAATATTCTTTATTATTATTTTTTCATTACCAATTTTACCTTGACTCCCGAAAATGTTTTTTAGAACAATTTCAGAATTTAAAAACATCTTTTTTCAATAACAGTGACCTTAACCTAGACCCTAGTTACCGAAATACAATCCAAATCAACACATGAGTTACCTACACACTGATTTTCATTGTAATTCGTTACTCCTAGTATAGACTGAGTTATTGATCGGAATCTATTTTTCTATGTTAGTAACAGTGACATTGACTTTGATTTTAGTGACCCAAAATGCAATTCTAAGCTTCCTCTCCACACAATCTACCTACACACCAAGTTTGATTGCAATTGGTCACTCGTACCTCAAGTTATTAAGCGGAAACCATTTTTATGACCCCGAAGTTTGGCACATTAAAATCGCACCGTCCGTCTGTCCGTCCGTCTGTCCGTCTGTGCGTTCCCACTTACACATTCGTGTCCGGACTGTAACTTTGTCATGCATTGAAGGATTTTAAAATAACTTGGCACAAATGTCTAGCACATCAAGACGACGTGTCATGTCGTTACCTCAAAGGTCAAGGTCACACTTAGAGATTGTATGTAACGGAATCCTATATATATGCATACATTTGTGTCCGGACTATAACTTTGTCATGCATCGAAGGATTTTAAAATGACTTGGCACAAATGTTCAGCACATCAAGCCGATGTGTCGCGTGCAAAACCCATCAAACCGATGAGTCGCGTGCAAGACCCATGTCCCTACCTCAAAGGTCAAGGTCACACTTAGTGTTTAGACCCAATTATTAGAAATAATGAAAGCCATTTAGCTGTAAATAAAAAAATATAGCCCATCTTATGGCATCATAAACGTATTATAGAACTACACAGGTCTCAATCACAGTCACCTTCTAATTGTGTTGAACACTTCAAAAACAAATTGTGTCAGTTTCTCGAAGTGTTCAGCACAATCGGAATGTGACTATGATTGAGACCTGTGTAGTTCTATAAAACTTTTATGTTGCCATAAGATAGGCTACATATTACATCTACAGCTAAACGGCTTTCATTATTTTTTAACCTTTTTCTGAGATCTACTTTTGTTAAGAGATTATTTTGATCACGTGATTTCCCGCCGTGATACGACAACGCCATTGTAATTACCAGGTTTGAAGAAAAAACCTGGTTAATAATAATAATCATTATCATCTTCATCATCATCGTCGTCGTCGCCGTCGTCGTCGTCGTCGTCAGGTATTTCATCATTATCATACTATCAACATTCATTGCCATAACAATCATCACCACCATCATCCTCAACAGTACCAGGTTAACATAATGACAAAATTTGGAGATCAAGAACTTCCACTTATTAATGAATGTGTTTCGCTTGGTGACATAATATACCCTAACCGACATTCACTAATGACTCCAGGACTGTCAAATAAATCAGACAGCCTTTAGATGAACGAATGATGTGCAAAACACTTAATAAACGCACTAATAAATGCAAAGTGATAATTGTTAAACATGCAATTTCACGGCACGGAGACACCCGCGTAATAAATTACCATTAATTGTCTACATTTGCATTGGTATGATTGTCCACCGTAAACAACTTAATTTGACATAATATTGTATTGTTCTAATTTGAGATGGTCCCTCAATACATTGTTCAAATACAGAGTACCTTTACATGTACATGTACGTTTACAGTTACACTGGTTAGGTCTAATAGTCTGTAGGCGCTGTGAATAACTTATATCACGGGGAATGAAAGTGGCGTTTGCTGCGGGATGAGGGATCTATGTAGCTTTCAATTGGGATAGCAACCAGTTCATTATGGATTTTATACATAGGAGATAGTCTGTTGTCAATACGCCTAAGATCTAGTTTGTGTAGGTTAGCGGAATGGAGCATGTTCGTGACACTGGATGTTTAGCAAAAATCGGATTTTATCCATCAAGCTGCTCTTCTCTGGACACCCTCAATTTTAATCTGGTATATTAGGGTTTGTGTATGGGGTGACCATATCTCGGAGCCATATTCCACCTGGGGTCTCACACGGTTCTGGTAAGCAATTAAATTAAGGGGTTCGGATTTGACCTTGATGTTTCTGCGTAGAAACCCTAATGTTTGGTAAGCTTTCTTTGTTGATCTATGTATTTGCACGTGGTCGTCCCACGACAAATTATTTTAGATATCCACGCCAATGTATATAGCCGAGGTAACATACTTAAGTAGGACTCCATGAAGATAAAACTTGGTGGGGAAAAAGATGTTTCCTTCGAGTGACGTGGATTACTTGACATTTGGAGGGGTTGCATTCCATGTCCCAATCCAACTCCCACTCTTCTAACATTTTGAGGTCATTTTGGAGTGTGACCGATTGGTTTGCTGATGCAAAAGCTAGATAGACTGCAGTATAATCAACAAAGAGGCAAACTTTGAAATTGGTAGTTTGTAGGAGGTCATTTATGTATTCTAAGAAGAGAAGGGTTCATAGTACAGGCCCCTGTGGAACACAGAAGGATACAGGGAAGGCATCTGAACTGGCGCAATTTAGGACAACTAATTGGAGTCTGTTATCTAGAAAACTTTCATTTTCAGTATTACTTTCTCATGAACTACTTTATCGAAAGCCTTGCTGAAATCAAAGAGTATATGATCTACTTGCTTTTTACTAGACTTATAGACTGAGGCTACCAAGTCATTTCATTAACATTACAAGTTGGCTCACACATGATCTCTTTTCACGAAACCCATGCTGCAGGTGGTAGAGGATGCTATGGTTTGTAAACTGTTTCACCACAGAGGAGAACACACTATGTTCTATAGTTCCTTACATAGAACACATGTTAGTGAGGCCTATAATACGCGGGGATTAACATGTCTTTTTGTAGATGGGAGCAACATTTGCTGACTTCCGCTGGGATCGCAGTAAGTGATTTCTGGAATAAAACCCCAGGAATTGGGGAGAGATCTTTGGAGAGTATTTTGAGAATGATGGGCTTGATTTTATCAGGACCACTAGCCTTATGGGGATTTAGATTAGTGAGAAGTTTTTCAATTCCACTGGAGCTTACTGTAATATCTGCCATGTTTGGAACAGTTTGGTCATTTGGGCTGCCAGGTGTGTCTTGCAGTTTCATTTTACAGAGAGAAGCAAGTCTTTAGGGATATTTAGGGCTGAAAACCGACTGAAACTGCCTGTTCAGAACTGTTACTTTGGCAGTTTCATCATTTTGGAGCTTGTGTTCACACTTAAGGGGAGGTAACGAATTGGAATCTTTTTTGGAATGCTTAAGTTATGAGTAGAGTTTCTTGGTATTTGGTCTGTTTGGAAGGGAAGCATCAGCGCTATTTGGGTTAAGAATCTTTTCAATGTATAGGTGGTAAGCCTCTTTGACATTTTTCCGCACCAGGTGTTTTAGGTCTAGGAACTTCTTACGATCAGAAGATGTGTTTGGTTTCTGAGCTTTATTAAAGGCCCGGTTTCACCCTCTGATCATTCTTTTATCACTTCGATTGACCCACGGGAGGTGATTTCTCACTGAGGACTGTTTGGATGTCATCCATATTTCTGTTAGGCTATTGAGGATTTGTGAAAAGTTTTCCCATAACTCTTCAGTGTTTAGTGTGGAATATTTACCTTCGGTGAGCATAAACTGGTGATAGTCATTTAGTGACTGTTTTATGGCTGGCCAATTTGCTTTCTTATACAGGGGAATTCTACGAGGCCTTTGACAACATATTCTTGTGGATGTATTGACTTTGATTTCAATTACACTGTGATCACTGATGCCTGGTAGGATATTAACTATGTTTACAAAAGTGGGATTGGTTGTGAGGAATAAGTCTAGGATATTATTTTTCTCGGGTAGGGAGGTAAACCATTTGGGTTAGATTGGTATCATTTAGGGTTTCATTGACCTGTCTGTAGAAGGAAGGAGGAGATGGACTAGCAGTATCCCAGTTCATCCTGGGTAGGTACAAGTCCCCAGTCACCCAGATGTTGGAGAAACTTGTGTTAACCTATTCAAGGGACTTGCTAAATTCGATAAAACTGTTTATGTCTAACTCATGGTATTTGTAAAAAGCTTCGGTCACAAGATACTTATTTCTTCCTTCACTGTTTCTATGTTTCATTTTTATATTTATATTTTCCCTTTTGATAATGGCTCATTTTACAGTTTTTATATACCTTACTTTAAACGTAACGTCGGATGTTGTGGGAGCTTACACTTTTCTTTGTATACTATTCGTTAATGTGTATATACTCTATATCCCTATTACTGCTTATAAAAGAATCATGATAATGAAACATTGTCATTTTGCACATACATTATGTTAAATGGCGTCGAAAGTGTTTTACTTCAAAACATGATGCAATTTACGAACAAGCTCTATGGCTTTTCAAAGATTGAATTAAAAATATGCGGATTTCAAACATTATGGCGTCGAAAGTTGCCATTGGTCTAAAACATTTCGAGCGGCTTCCGGAAGCACACATGTATACAACATTTTTAGCAACAAGAAGACTCAATGTAATCTTTGCAACTGGCTTAACTGTTCCATCCGTATGTAAATGTTCTTGTAAAACTAGGCAAGATACGTATATATACTTACTACGTAAATTGCACGTTCAGCACATGCAAATCCAGACTCAGTTCTGCTTGTAGAGACAGGTCTAAAATGTATATGTTTTTGGAACTATTGATACGCATATTTTTCATATATCGCACCAATCATCTAAGGTATTCGATAATAACTGAAGATCATGCTGCATTTCAGCTAAAAAAGACTATGTCGTCAGCATACATTATAATACATGTACATTTATTGCCATCATTGATACGCGGCACATGGATCAAAGATTAAAAATTCAAAATGGTTTGCGAAACAAGTCCATTCAATACAAGCCAACTTCCCTTCCAAAGAAATAGCATATACATTGAGTATATTAAACTGGAGTGTATGTTATCTATTCTGCTTCAAGTGAATAGAATAGGAACAACAGAAAGAAACATTAATACCACAAACTGAAGAAGGAACGAAGTATAGAATGATAAGCAATACTGAATAATTATAACACACCACCATGTTGACATTGTTACAATTTCACATATTAGAAAACACTTAGATGAGTCTGTGAGTATACGTCGAAATTGTCCTGCTCTTTAAAATAGCTTTCTGACTAGTTAACAAAGGTGAACATTAAATCAGGTCCAATTGCATAACGGAAAAAAAACCTTGATTTGCGCCAATATTGAAAAGCACGAGCCTTCTCGTTCTTGTATAAATCATAAAACAGAGTTTCGTCGTACCGCAAAACAAGTCAAACAACCCCGTAATGTTCAACACACATTAACATGATCAGTGTCGTACTTAAAAAGTAAAGCAATCAATTTGGACAGACCTAGTATTAGCATTGATTCTATAAGGAAACTGGAAACGCCTTGGTACAGATTTTCTCTCTAAACTTGACATGCAAATTATTGGATGTCAACATTAAGATTTATAACATTTTAAGTTAAGAATGGATGCGACTTTGTTTTGTTACGACATTTTAAAGGATCACATTTCTTCCACTGGAAAAAATAACAGTACGAACTCATGCAACTGATACCCTTTGGACAGTCGCCCTAGGATCTTAATCTATATGTACATATATACGATCATTTGATTTGAAGCAAATTTTGTAAAGGTCCGTTCATGAGAGCATTTATATTAGCTTGTTTTCTTTGGTGAGACCTTATATACGATCAAAATATTTGATGTATTTTTGTATGATTGCTTCAAGACATTGATTTTGTCTGCCAGAGATTTAATTCCTCTAGTTTTTAATACAGGAAATATGTTCACCAACTTTATGTATTTATGGTGTTGTTGCGATATCCGCCACATACGTTAAATTCAGAAATCTGTGGGGATTGTTGGATTTTACGTAAAATAACCAGTCATATAATTTATAATCTTTACTTCTTGTTGTACAGCGATTTGAATCAATAACAATAATAAATTATTATAACTAGAGTATTCAGAGAGCATCGCACACCATTACCTTAACGTCGCTAGTAAAACTCTACAGCGACAGGTTTTCACTTATTTTCCTTCGCAATTAAGTAGTTGGTCATAATTCCAGGAGGCAGTCGCAAATAACTCATAATAATTGCAAATGTTTTAATCTAAGAACATATTAAACTATTACCCTCAGTGACGGATATTTCGATCTGAACCGCGTGCTTATGGAAGAAACTAATATTCCGACATGGGTAACCGGAAATGCCTATCCGATATGCAAGAATAGGTTAACTTATCAGTTACAACAATCTAGTCAGTATTAAACAGTCCAGCAAAACATAACGCACTCATACGTGCGCTGAATTCATTTTAAACAATTTATGCGTTATCAGGATTACTGTGAAATTTCGCAGTATTTCAATGATTGCAAAACTTTTTTAATGACTGTTAAGTTAAACTTGCATTCATAATATGTGAAATTACGATCTTTGCATTCACTCCAAAAGGTCGTAAATTATGCTGATATTGTTATAAAAAATCAATTCATATGTTACAGACAATGGTCTTAATGTTCTGTAAACAATATGTACAAGAAACTGTATACGTTATATATGATATATATATAGGCTACATGCAGATGGTTTATTGAACAAAAAGGTTACAAACACATTAGTTTATTAATAAATTACTTATAAACAACAAATAGTATGCCAGTAGCTTAGAATATATCGTAATCAGTAAAGGTTTGGCAACACAACAATTATTATTGAATTTGCCCGAAGGGTTACTTTACAGTTGTAACTTCCGTGGAAAACGTATATATATACTTTACCGCAAGGTTACATGATTGAAATTCCTTAATACAATTTACACTGAAAATCTGTAGCTGCATTTCCTTATGTTAATTAATACACAAACTAAGAGTATCTTAATATAGTCATAGGCAGACAATTTCATATCTTCCAAAAGGTGTACAAGCTCATGCGGACACAATATATACATACTTATAAGGACGAACATGTGACATGCATTTAGATACATGTATAAGTGCACATTACTCTATAAACAATGGCAAAAGAACATATCACCAGAGAATCGTGCACAGACTGCTTTAATTAATGCTATTGTAAAAGTCATTGTTACCGTCAACTTACTAGATAGTATCGGTAAGATATCAAGCAGAACATTTTCATCGCTTACAGGACTAGATTATGGCGGTAAAAAGAGTTCATTTCGTGAACATGTAAATAATTAAAAATTAATCATAAAATAGAAGATACCTCAGAAAAGAGTGTCAATCACTCGGTAACCGAGACGGGCAATGGTAATGCAACACAGTTGTGTGCAATGCTCGTTGCTTAATTATAAACGTGCATAATATTGTTGGTATCTGGAAAACCAGAGCAGGGAAGATTCCCCATCCTCTTTACATCAAATAGGCCGTGCGCAAAATTTAACAGGTATATATATATATTGTAATGTAGGAATTTCGGCACGCGTGCAAAATTTTGATAAAAGTTCATTCGTGGCTGGTGCTGTGAACTCGTAGGATATACTGGAGAGAAAGTTCATCTCGGGTGAGTGTTGAACATCTATGGTCTATATTTGTTCATTGGTATTAATTTTATAAATGAATTTGGAAGAAAAAGAACAATACATAAGAAAAAAATGTGAAAAAGCGACTTAAATTTTAATAAATATTAGCGAGAGGTTAAAACATCTTTGTATTCGTTTACGAAATGGAAAAACTGGAGAAAAAAAAAGTTTTGAACACAAATTAATATAAATTAAAAAATGTTTGCTAAAATTCGGTGAAATGTATTTTCTGTCTTTGGCAAATAAAGACGTTTGATACCTTGATCGAATTATAGCTAATACATGTAGCAGACGTAAATTGTAAGACACTGACGCTTACATCTTATGCATCTTGAGGATGCACAATACAGAGCTAGGAAAGTAAACAGGTTATAATTAAATACTTGTATAATTCAGATATTCATTTTCGTAACCACGGAATTATACACAAAATATAATTTTGTTTAGTAATGTGATATGTTGATAGTTATTCATGGTATGTTAAGTGCTTACAAATATCTCCCCACTATCTTCTACCGGAGGAATTGCAATCAGTGGGCCTGTTTCTCGGTCTGTCAACATGTTAGAATCACAGTTGAAGATTCAAATATTTCAACAGGACTGGTGTGCTTACACATATTTCTTTATGACTGCATGGCATTTCTTTTTCAGAATGACTTTTCCTTTTTTTTTCTTTTGTCCTTCCCAATGCGTTTAAAACACCGGTATTGATGACTGAGTAATGTACATTACCTTTTTAATGAGAGAATATATTGTAAGTCAGCGTACTGACCGTGTCACGTACATTAAAGATACATTTGTAAATATAGCATTTAAATGAAATAGGTAAAATGATCTTTTGAAAACAGGGGATTAATCAATCATGCCACAGCTGTGTTTAGTTTATCCATGAAAGAGACTGCTTTCTTCTACAAGTCTATGATGAATGTACATAATTACACGGCTCGGGTTTAAGATACCAGCAATGAGATTAAAGATCGTTTGAGATCTAGATTTAAATTTCGAACCATGCCTGTAAAGACGCATCAAGATAATATTTAGCAGACATTACACATCTCTCTTACATAAGATCCACATTGACACTGTTTTGGTTTTATGATTTCCTCAAAACAAAAGTACACTAAACATACCCATTGCCGTGTGGTATTAAATTAAATGAATGCTGCTCTTATCATTATGTTTCACATATTCCTGCTATGTTTTATGTTTCCATAGCTACAAATCAGAGTAGACAAGATGATAGATATAGCATCTGTTTACCTGTTAAATGGCGGGAAAAGGTGCGTACATAGATCATAAGATCCTCTTGCGCATGTGGAACGTAATTGATGAAAACTGATATAATTATTTATATGCATCTTACGTCACAAGTTCTATAGATAAGTGGAAGAGTTACAGGAATGGGGAAACAACAATAGTTGTAACTGTCAGAAATCAGACTTCAAATGGACACTTATGGCATACGTTATTTGTAGTACTTTGTTGTAGTCCTACAGATTTGTATTATTCGGTCTGGTACAGTAAAATCAAAATTATAAAACTATGTCATCGTTACAGCTTGACAAGGCGACAGTTTCCAAGTTTAGTTTGTTTTTATTTGGATTTTTTTTGGTTACACGTTAAGTTGGAAATGCTTTACCTGGCCAAAAAAATCTTACCTATTCTTTGACAGCTGAGTACGATTTTACGTCATATTTTCAGTCAATTCTGACAGACAGACAGTGATTTATTTCAAGTAAATTTGTCAAAATACAATTAAACAATATTTAACTCATTTACAGTGAGCAAACATGCCGTTCAAGCCAACCGAGCAGGCTAAGTGTCCACTGTGTGGGAAGTCAGTGTATGCCGCCGAGGAGAGGTTGGCTGGGGGAAAGAAATGGCACAAAACTTGCTTCAAGTGTGGTAAGTGAAAATATTTAACTAGGCAAGAGATTAACTGAGGTTCCGTGTGCAAAGCTCCAAACTGAGGATATGAAAGCCTAGTCAAATTAGACACCAAGAAAGTCTTTGAAACTGTGTAAGCCTCATACGTTTGTGTTATACAGGAAACTGACTGTGGTAGATTCAGTATCTGTCAGAAATAGGAAGCACAAATCTTTATTGTACTATGTTCGTCAGAAATCGGTAAAGCAAGTTTCTTGCCCGAAACATACCGTGCCTATAACCGCAGTGTTCTTAGAACAAATCAACATGTAGTTATTTTTTCCCATCCCTTAAAGTGTTTAATAATCAAACATTATTGTGTGTGACCATATTGACATAGTAATATGATGAATTACAATTGCAAAACTAACATCAATGTCATTTACCTTTCTAGACAAAAATGTAAAAAAGTTGGTATCAAAAGTACTCGAACTTTCGATTTCATGTCGTACTTAGTTACCTTGTGTTTTGCCGAGTACATAGCATATTACCTGGTTTGCGCCCAATGTGAAAATGGTAATTTCCGGTATATGATTTATTGGTTGAGGATGAAAACGTAGCTAATTTTTCTGTGACGATTCTACGATATTCCTATGTTTCATAAAGCAATGTAGCTTCGAATAATGTACTTTCTGAAAATACAAAATGTTTCTAAGTACATGTACATGTAGTTGAATCGGATCACGTGATTTGATTTTGTACTTACAATTTAGTTTGCGGTTTATATTTCAAAGTCGTAATCTTACGGAAGCATTCCAGACTGCTTAGAAATGCATACTATTCAAATAGGAAACAGTTCTTTCACACAGGGAGCATGAGTAATTCTGTATGAAGATATTTACCTGTAGGGTTGAGAGTTGTAGAATAGACGAAGAATTTCTGACGTGCCTCGCACATACTTTGGTACTTTGCCAGCTTGTTATTTGAAGATTTTATAGATAGATGAAAACAATGTTAAATCATTCACTGAAAATTTCAAGGGTTGCTCTCTGGTATGTGCTTGTGTTTTATGTTATCAATAAGTGCTCGAAATGTGTTTTTATTTTATCTTTCTCGACTGTGTAGTTTAAAAATGTCATCTCAATGAAATGACTCGGGAAATAGGGGAAAGATAATTACCTTGAAAGATATAAATTCCTGACTCTGACATCTTCTTGCTAAACTGATTTCAAATATTCACTAATAAGGTTTACTTGACTGACAGTTGCACAGATAGTATATAGTGAGAAGAAGCAGAAATGTGTATGTATTACAGGTTTTTATGCCCTGTAGAGTCTAGGCCGATGACAGGGAGGGTCTGTTTCATGTCTTCTAAACTTATATAGTTTATGTCTTTAATCTACCTATAAGCTTTCTCGGGTTTAGTGTGCTATATTGTGTTCATTAGGAGCGCCCGACACTTTCCTGTCACCAAGCAGAGGCATTTACTACAAGCAGTATCTAAAACCCTTTAAGAAGATTCAATGATAGTCGTAAATTTGTTTTTACAATCTTTTAGATGGAAGACGTAAAATGTTTCAATATGCTAATATAATTATATAGGAAGAATGTAAAAGTTTCAGACGCTGAGTATTTATAATTATCTGTTTATTGCCAGCAGCAAATACTTGGAAAATTTACAAAATGTCTGAATAGATTATTTCTATGTATTGTTTCAAAATAAATAACTTCATGACTTTTCATATCTGCAAGTAAGCGTGTTCAGAAGGTACTGTTCTGTTAGTTTTATACATCACGAAAATATCGTTTTTTAAGACATAAATATAGTTACATGTGGAGTGTTTCGACAGACTACATTATTTATCCCTTTGCAAACAAATTAACTTCTTTAGGTGCATATTAACTCAATAAATCATAGCTCAATATTCTTTCCTTTCCTTGTTTGGAAGTCTTCCATGCAGACTAACGTACCATTCCCCAACCCCTTTTATTGACACCCACGCAATTATGATCCGAATGCATCTATGGCATCGTATACTTACAACGTAAACCTTTAATCAGTTAAATCAATTTGTCAATCGTTAAAAGCTATATAATATATTAATAATATTTTTTCAAAGGATTTCAATGTTACAATATGTAGATTTTTTCACCATTTTCTAAGAAAGATATCTAGCTTATAGTGTGTTTTTTATTTTCATCTTTTTTTAAACATAATTATATATTTATTCTTTTTCCATCGCACTTGAGTAGCTGTACATAGATATAAACACAGTTCTTGGAAAATACGATAAACTAGAACAATGCTTTTAGTTCACTTTATTTTGCGTTTTTAGGATAGTTAGATGTCCTTCGTCCGTACACAGTCCATATTTTGTTTAATATGACATATTTTCTGAAACTGCTTTTATAAGTGAGATATTATATCTTTTGTCTTTGCTTAGTCACCGATCAGATTCCTTCAAATCACAAAGCTGCTCGCTCTTCTCAGAATTTGGTGAAAAAAATGAGAGGTTCTTCGAACTGTCGGAAATAAACATACTTTAGAAAGAATCATACAATAAAAAGGTTTCAGTATAAATTCCTGTAAATTATAAAAGCGTTACAAACGCTTTTGAAATTCCTGTATAAACATATGTCACGGTGCCGTTAAACCAAGCTCACCATCATTATCAACATGTTTACAAAAATTGCTTCCTAATTTTTACTTGTGTTGTTGATTCTAGCCGTTACTTTTACATTTTATGTTTTATTATATTATTTTGGGGAAGTATAACTTCTCACCGGAAACTATGAACGAGCAGCTTTTATAATCTGTGTCGCGAAAAACGAAAAATCTTCCACATTTTTTTTCAAAACCACAAAGCTCAGAATTAATATACCCTATCAAAAGTTGCGGTTATAAATCTGCTTTTGAACAAAAGGCTCGGCCTAAGTGTTCTCTCGTTTCACGTACATCTATTTGAAATACTAATAAACTCTTAAGAAACATAGATCCGATCTTCATAATTACTGTGTTTGTAGCATCATCTAATCGTATTTTACCAAGCCTTTTTGTTTATGTCAAAATTAGTCACGTCCTTGGATTTGCATGCATGTGTAAAAGTTTCTTAGTGTAGCAGAATATTATAATCCTCTACCATACCCATTTGGTCAAAGTTTGCCCCATCCTGGGGAGGGGGGGGGGGGAGAGGGAGGGAAGGGGGTGGGGGTTAAATAGATTAATATAGGAAAAGGCCTCAATGTAGTTTTCTTGTCCTGTCATCAAGCTTACTTGCGTGGTATGGCAGCGCGCTACAAAGTTCGGTCAAATAATGTCACTTTGTGGTCAAATTATGCCCGTCCAAAGTCACTTGTTAACACATTCATAAAAATGAGAAAAAAAACCAACATATTATACTACCAGTCAGATTTTGAAAAAACTGTTTTTCGGATGAAATGAAGCTAGGTTTGTTTTTAGTCTGATTTATAAAATCACCACCATGGTTGAAGCTTTGATATTCTTCTCCCTTAAAACAGGCCCACATTATACATAATCGTATGCGTGTAACTCTACACATAGAGAACCAAAGTGAGGAATATACAACTAGTGAAAACTGAAACTGGTCAAAATTAAAAACAACTGTATGACATTGTTCCTTGAGTGTTGCTATTAAGAGTTCCAAAGTGGCCCCATATTACACGCACGAGACCACCTGCAACACAGTATCTGGACCTACATGATTAACATCAGGTATAAAACCCTCAACACAGAGTGTATCAGGATAAACCTTTCAGTTTCAGATATCAGAATATTTTATGATTTGACATGGTGACTAGTTTCCTCATGACCCTGTTTCAAAAGCCGACCTGGAGGTCACGAGAGCAAATATTCTTACCATATTTCATGGTGACAAAGTGTGGCCTTTACAAAGTTCACAAGGTTTTTCTATGATTTTACCTATTGTCGTCCAACTTTTTGATCATACATGGTTCAGTTTCAAACTCGACCTAAATTATAATAAGACAAACATTATGTCTTTAATAAAATACTCGAACTGACAGGTAAACATGTACATTTGTATAATGAAACATGACAGACATTTGGCCAATTACTTGAAAAGGTAATGATCGATTAAATCATGACATACATTTTTTCAGTTATCATGAATTTCGTTTCCATTTAAAGGTATGTGCAACAAGATGCTCGACAGTACCACTTGCGCTGAACATGAGGGGATGATCTACTGTAAAGGTTGCCATGGAAAAAAGTTTGGACCCAAGGGGTATGGCTTTGGTCAGGGTGCCGGTGCATTGAGCATGGAGACTGGGGAGCAGTTTGGCAATACAAGTAGCAATATGACGTATGGCTTTAAATAGAATCAATAGATGTGGAATTTTATATTTTGAACTGGTGTATAATATCAACTATAGTTGCTTTTTACTATTATGCATGTGTTGTAGTAACTTCATGTGGCTACTGCTTTAAATTTTAAGCCATAGTTGTAGCGTTCTGTATGCAATGTTTTTTTGTATTTATCTAAGTCGTCAATTTTCAGTAAAAGTATATATAATGTAATGTGAAATATAAGTTTTATACATAAACCTCAGTAATAACGAAACTTTAGGTCTAGACTTCTAATTTCTCTCAAGCTGTTATTTTCAAAATATCAAGTATATTGTCAACATGATAGAAATATTGACAGACGGTAAATGTATCCAGGTCACTCTTGTATAAGAAATGCCGGTTGTCTAACAGTTTGGAATAACATATATTCCCTTCAGCAACCGACCACAGAATGCCCATGTCGGTGGATCGCTAGGAGGCCCTAACGCCTGCGGAAGATGTGGAAGAACTGTCTATGAAATGGAGAAGGCCAATGGGATGGCTGATGTAAGTGCATTTCAGATTTTATTTTCACCGCTCTGCGGTGAACCCGACTCTATTGCTCACGTCGCCCGTTCTGTTTTTCTATTAGTTGGATCTTTCTTAAACTGTTAATAATGCCTTTTTGTCAAAATATCTACAATAAACTCCTATTTTAATCACAATACAATATATATATTGCAGACAGTTTTGACCATACTAAATAACCGCATCAAATATATATATATATATATATGTATAAAAATGAAAAAATGACACTATATGAGTTTTCTATTTGTATTAGCCGTACTATAGCATTATAACAACTCTGGTCTCATGTCTCATTTCAGCCCTGGCACAAGGCCTGTTGTTGCTGTAAAACTTGCAATAAGAAACTGGACGCTACTACTCTGAACAGGCACGAGAAGGAGATATATTGCAAAGGTAAGGGGTAGCACAGTGGTCGAGTTGTTAACGCTCTGGACTACCAATCCGGAGGTTCCCGCTTCGAATCCCGGCCTGGGCAGTGGACATGTTAGAAATGCTTTTCAGTGTGTCACACCCATCTATAGATGAACTGGTTAGAAACCCAAAGGTAGTCTGACATGTATCGTTGCTATACACCGGACACGTAAAAGAGCCAAGGGATCTATTCGTAAAAGAGCTAGGGTCTAGTACTCGGATTTCCTTGTATCTGCAACTGTCTCTTCAACCTGCGCCTGTGGGAGAAATCCCAGGTTGGCCGGTACCATAAACAATCTGAATGAAGAGTATTGCAATGTTAACTCTCTAGTACTTTGTACTGGATATAGAGAACTTTATTGTTAAGGGGGGTCACTGGTGGGGTTTGGATTTTTGCACTTCCGGAAATTTACATTTGTTATATTTCAAAAATGATGAGTTAACTGGAAAAAACAATTATG
>JAUMHA010144609.1:0-17129 GCA_032359765.1 Saxidomus gigantea
TTTTTTTGCAAGGTATTCTGTTACTACGAACTTCCTCAGTTTATAAAGCAGTCTTTTGGGGGTATGAATCACATTTAGTGATAGCTCTAGTTTTATTTACTATGTCATCAAGCCTTCAAGGTGAGTTTAGCGTCATTTGAAAAATGATGTTGAAAGTAAAATATTGCACTATTATATGTAAATTGCAAATGTGTGAAGGTATAACATTTGTCTTTCTTCATTCACTTATATGGTAATAGCATATTGTGTGTATTGCAGATGGCTGACAGATATTATCGTCTAGTGATCTTCGTAGTAAATATTTGCCCTCAGCCCTTGAGGAAGATTTTTGTGAAGATGGCAAGCTCTGATAACACGCTGGCTGTGCCTTACACAGATCTACATACATATCTTCAATCCCGACAGCAAGAGATAAATACCTTAAGAAAAAGAAGAATATTGAGACATGATCAAAGAGATTTACTTTTGCCAAATTCTGGAAATGCAGATGAATCTAAATGGGATGTGTCTTTGTTGATATGCTTACTTAAGAATCTTTTTAGTATTTCTATTGTCGGAGAACAAAATATGGATGAAATTCGTGAAGTGAGAAATAACATACAACATTATTCTAGAACGTCAGAAATGAGTAATTCGGATTTTGAACATAATTGGAGTCGTTTGGAGGATGCAACGCTATATTTAGCTCAGAATTATTTAACAAACGTTGACGTACAAAACCTAAATCAACAGATAACTGATGCAAAAATAAATAATATGCCAAAACTAGGTGATGTTTTGAGAAACTGGTTTGAAGGGTTTATGTATGAAATGAAGATCACGTTGGAAGAAATTAAATCAAATACAGCATCAATAGATCAAACTCTTCAAGGCACTGTCAGAACAAGGATTGGTCCTGCAGGTTAGATAAGTATTTATTAAGGCTAAAAGAAAAGCTAAGGTCCTGTTGAACAACATGTACACACACATGTCAGTTCAAGATGGAAGATTAACACATCGGCATTAAAGACGCTTATATCTTCGGAAGAACACTAGTTTAGAAAGATTAACGACTTAGACTGCTATTGATATTATTGTGATATTTTAATGCTACGTTTTGTGAACAATGCATATCTACATAGTTGAATATTTGACTCGATCTATTCTCATCATATGTGTAAATAAAACTGAAATTTCAAATAAACGTTTGATAAGTATTTATAGTTCTATATCATTGTGTGTATACATGTCTAATTACATTGAATAATACAGGAACCGTTTTGACTCTTTTTCAGGTGAAAAGACGAAAAGAATGAAAACTGTTGATGATATCATGACACGAATGGAAGGTAACTGTGAATGGTTTTCTACCCCTGAATCTTGTGTTATGAATCTCACAGAAGATCATATTCTTAACGACATTTAGAATGTAAAATGTTTAAACACAATAAACACTGTTTGGAAAGACTGATTATTTTTGGCATGTTTTAATGTATTGAGTAAGCTTTGTATTAACACTAGCATAGGAATGACAGTCCAGCCTATTAACATATCTTTAGTTAATGTTATTTTTGTTTTAGGCGCCATGATGTTTGCTGCCGTAGTATACACTTTCATTTAGTTGTTTTACAGCTTCCATATGTAATTGTGTTTGAATGCCAGTATCTCAAGATTTGTGTTCGACTTTGACCCTTGGCTTTATATCACTTTATTCAAAGGGTTGACAATTTGGCAGTGTTCGAGTTACACTGAACACATGAAGTTTCTGTTTGTTTTTTCGCCTACCCTGACAGTCTTTCAGTAGTGCCTTTACTTTAATTGGTGCTTTTAACTACATCTCTTAATTATGAAACAGGCAAACATTTAAGTTGGCGTTTTAGAAGCGTCCATACGTCTTAGCGTCTTTATGTACATGAACCAAACGCACAGATAAAAGCCTTATTCCTTAGGTGAACATGCGAGGTGATCATGTGAGAGAATCACTCTTTCACCTGTCCGGCTATTCTAAGTAAAGCTATCAAATTGTCTTTTTTTTCGCATAGGGATAAGAGTTAAAATGATTATTCTAAATAAATTTCTTAACAAACTTTTATCATTGTACTTCTATAGGACGATTTACGAAGACAATCAGAGATTTCCTACCGGATAATTTTGAGGCCCCATCAAAAGAGGCGGCCATCATAAAGACAAACCTTAGAGACAAGAATCTTTCGGTTGTAACAGGGAGTAGGAATACTAGTTACCTGGCTGCAGCTCTCAGTGTCATAAAAGAAATAGATGTCGACCTTTCCCGTTGTGTTGAAATTGACAGCCCGTCAGACTGGCGTACAATCGAACCATCGGAAGTAGATCTTGTTTTGTTTAGAGATCCATTTGGGTCAAAATCATTCGATGATGCGAAAGCTAGGGATATGGCAGACATGTTTGATAGTATTTTGTCTGCGACAAACGATGACGAAAAAACTGTGGTTCTTTTTGTATCTGACCATGCCGTGTTGACCACATGCAAACAGATGCATGATCACGAGCTCCTGGACGAGGTAGTATCAGTGTACGAGATTACAACAGAAGAACAACCAGCAGATCTAACTTTTGGTACTTATTCAATTTTGCCATTTAACTTTTCCAGGTTTTGCGCTCACGATTTATTTCTTAATTAAAAATCAATTTATTCTTTTCACTTAGATAATATGAAATTGTCTAGAAAAGGGCGTCATTAGCTAAATAAAACGTACATACTTACTTGTTATTGTTACTTGAGCTAGGGGAACATGGGCCACGGTTTTTTTACATGTCTGCAAAATGATACATGTTCTTTGAAATAGCTTCGCTTTTAAAAAAAACATTTAATACTTAATACTCGGGATGTTTATTATGGCAGTCCAGAAATGTTGGAAGTCTTAAAAACAGCTAACCGTTCAGTGTGCACTATACGATTATATACAATGTTCACCTATTCGATAAATAAAGAACACTTTTGTAAGATTGCTATTTCTGCCTAGGATTTAGAAAAGATTGGAAAAAAATATGTGTCAAGTGTAGTTGACATTTATAGGGAGTTGAAATCAGCTAATTTAATTTCTGTTAATAAATTTAGGGATTGTAAAGAACCATTAGATATTGATTCCGATCAGGGTGTGTCCAGTATCTGTTTTGAAAAACAGATTATTGTTCCATCTGTTTCTAAGTGTGCTATATTACACAGACGTTTTGTTCAATTTCATTGAGTATGTTAACCTTGTTTTTTAGAGCTCAAAAGTCAGATTAAACTTTAACATGTTGATGAGTCAATTCCGTGATAGACACCTCAATAATTTAAACTTAAAACATTGTTAGGTATGCATTCTACCAAGACATCACTATATTTTCCCGTCTCCTTTTTCTCTCACTAATTTCACGTGTTTTTCAGGGTGTATGAAACAAAACTTATCAAGTTTTCCTGGAAATTATTACTTGAAAGGTATGGTAAAATATGTTAGTTCATTAATATAGTTTGTTTTTAGATATGAAACATTCCTTTTATAACCGTTACTGTTTTTCACCACTCGTTATACTACTATGGTTATATGTAAATTTATATCACCTGGTCAAGTGTTTGAGTGAGCTATTGTAACGTCAATCATATACGTAATCCTGGTACAAAGTGTTTGAGTGAGCTATTGTGACGTCATTCATACGTCATACGTCTACGTCGTGAAAACTCAAATTAATGATCTCTCGTGTTCTTTTTTGCAACAGGTAAGAAAACAATTTACTCTTCTCCAAAACAATAAGATCAGACCGTATATATTTGATGTGTAGTTCTCTCCCATGTCGTGGCCCCAGCCCGGGTAGGCCTAGTGTGTTTATCCACATTGACATGTATAATAATATAAGAAAAGCTTTAGAAACTCTTGTAAAGAACTGCAAGGAATAGAGCTAAGCTATTTGGTCTGAAGCATTGTGTGGTGGTCCTTTACCACGTTCCTTCAAATCGTAACCCTGGTGTCAAAATTGACCCCACATAAGAGGGTCACTTTTTTACATAGAATTTTATATGGAACACTTTTATTTTAAATCAATAGACTCTAATACTTTCCCCATGTTATGTTTGATTCACATGAAACTTTGTCAAAATGTTTGTCTTATCCATGAATTGATAACCCGGTCATAAAAACCTAGATATAAAAACTAGGTCATGAAGCTTATTTATAGGAAAAGATTATCATATGACTGTATAATTTTTAAGTCTGATTGATTTGGTCCCTTTATAAAATTTTCTATTTTTTTTTTTTTTGGCTTTTTATTGAAAACTGGTTTGGATCGATGTTTTTGAATCTTGATAGGAATGTTTTTCTATTTATTCTAGAATATATTTAATTTGGGTTACTTTGGTTTTAAGGTTATGTCACTTGTAAAACATTTGACAAGGGCTCAAGGAAAACTGTCCGTTTAATTAATTTTCTTTAACGAAATCCGTATCAACTTTTCAGCTACTACCGTAGGTGGGATCGTACAAAACAACAACAGTTTGGGATCAAGGAATAAAACAAAACATGATAATCACTCTTGACATACACTTTGACTATATCTTCAGGAAACTTGATAAAAGCTACTGGTTAGTTTAGCTCACCTGAGCAGAACATGCCCAAGTTGAGCTTTTAGGATCACCCTGTGTCCGTCGTCGTCGTGCGTTAACAATTGGCTTCGAACAACATCTCATCCTAACCCGCTTGACATAATTTCATGAAACTTGGTAGGTGTGTTCCTTTGTTGGTCCTCCATCAAGTCTGTTCAAGGAATTCCATTCGTTGCAGAACTCGGTTTCTATAGCAAAACCACAGGTCTAGCGCTTAGATATTTAGTATGTAGCATTGTTTAGTGGACTTCTACCTAGTTTGTTAAAACATTTTCACCTGTTGTCAATGTTAAGGGGTTACTTGTTTTACATATACTTATAAAGGAAAACCTTTAGAAATCTTGTTCTGCAAAACCACAAGATCTAGAGCTTATATGTTAAGTATAGTAGCATTGTCAAGTGGACTTCTACCTAGTTTGTAAAACCTTGCCCCTGTGGTCAATATGAGGGTGGGGGGTCACTTGTTTTCCATAGACTTATATAGGAAAACCATTAAAAATCTTCTTAACCTAAAAACAAGGTCTAGCGCTTAGATATGTGGTATATTGCATATGGCATTGTCTAGTAAACCTCTGCCTTATTTGTTAAAATCTTGCCACTGGGTTCAATATTTGCACCGTCCGTGGGCTGTGGAGGGGGTCACTTGTCTTTTTTCCAAAACCACAATGCCTAGAGCCTAGGTATGCGCCTTAGGTCAAAACTGACCACGCACTGGGGTCCCTAGCCTGTGTATAGTATTATATGAATACCCTAGCAGCTTCCAATGAGTTCCTTTAGCAACCAGCGAATGATCTAGGAACCACTGACTTCCTAAGCAACCAGTGACTTCCTTAGCAACCACCAACTAAGACCAGTCACAAGTCCCTAGCCAAACCAGTGAGTTTCCCTAGCAACCAGTGACTTTCTTAGCCGCCAGATGATTCCCCAGGCAGCTTCATGTAGTAACTTTTAGCGATCAGTGGCTTCTTCAGCAACCAGTGACTTTTCCTAGTAGCCATTGACTTCCTTAGCAACTACAGACTCCCTTTAGCAACAAGTGACTTCCTTAGGAAAGTACACTGGTACTTCGGTGAGCGATGTAGTGTCAGCATGGTCCTCATGTTTATGATAATTTATTAAACGACAGTGCCTGAGACCAACTTTCTGTTTGTTTATAGGTATGACAGACAACTTCATTAAACATTACAGTACTCTCGGCAGGCAATTAGATAAGGATCTTGTAAAGAATGCTAAGAAAACATTCAAAGAAAGAAAAGCCGTAGTCCTTGTAGGTTCTAAGGAAAAGACAGATACTGTTGCTGCCGTATTGGCAGCGTCGTCTTATGAGACATCCAGGTGTCTATTACTGACAAAACCTGATGAGGTGTCATTTATAGATCAAAATGTTTGTTTAGTTATTATTGAACAATTCGCTGGCAACTATAACTATAATGAAAATGCTGTATATGACTGGTATTCCAAATTTGACCACTTGAGTCTTGCGGTAAAAGAGGGAAAGATCAACATAATCATCACATGTGAAAAAGAGAAACTGGAACAGTGCCGTAAGATATATATGCATCCTCTTCTAGATCATACGGTTGATATGCCTGGCTATGACATTCTCAAAAGTGGGGAGTTAGTGGTCGAACGTAAGTATTTAACTGTATTTATGAAAATATTACAATTCGGAAAATTATTTATATTAAATTGACTTTTTGGAGAGGGCTGGTACTAATGTTGTTAAAGCTTGTAGCCAATTCCAATAGCACGGTTGATATGCCTGGCTATGACATTCTCAAAAGTGGGGAGTTGGTGGTTGAACGTAAGTTTTTATTTATATTTATGAAAATATTACAATTCGGAAAATTATTTATATTAAATTGACTTTTTGGAGAGGGCTGGTACTAATGTTGTTAAAGCTTGTAGCCAATTCCAATAGCACTTTTCATCGATTTATGTATATTTTACTTGTTTTTATATGTTTTGTAAAAAAGAGGCAATAAAATATTTTCAAATTAATTTTATTTATTTGCATGTGTTCTAAGGTTTTTCTCACTTCTTTGGCAATAGGCTGCCTTTGGTTCAGATGAGCTAATTATGTAGAAATATCATTATTGTAGTCAAATACAATGCAACAACTATAATAGATCGTGTAACATGTTTATTTACAATACACGCACTAGATACCCCACTTTGTGCTATATACTGGGAATGAGTCAAATTCATAATTAACATATATGTATATGCGTAGAATGATAAATTATAAAGTTGTATGAATTTTAATTTCTACAATTTCATACGTTATTAATTTAGAGAAATTTTGTAATTGCAGAAGTTCTTGATCCAAGAAAACAAACTAACAAATTAAGGAACAACCGAACCAAGTCAGCGGACAAGAATAATGCGTATACTCGAATATCAGTACACACGAAAGCAAAGACAAAAAACATGAAGTTGCAAGATCGTATCGGAACTAGGGCTGGTGCATCCAAATTTAAAAGTAGGCTAAACGTATCTGTTTTTGCTTTACAATGTAATACATATATAATTAAATTCTATGCAACTGAAAATACGGATAAAAACTAAATTTCAAAAAGTCGGATACATAATACATGTATCAACGGTATCTGAACATCAGCATGAATTCTGCATATTATTTGATACTAAACGTTTCCCGCTATAAATAAAAGAATCCTATGAAAGTCTTATACTAAATGTAGGGATTTATGCATTGTGTGGTTTCTACGATTTCATAGATTGTCGATTCCAACAAAGGCTGTCTTTGCTTTGCAGAAGAAGATACAAGTAAAATGACAAGTAAATCTAGAAATCAAACGAAATTACAGAAAACCATGCAGGGAAAGCAAACTGTCAAAAATCAAGCAAGTAGTTTGCCATCAATACACTCGGCATCGAAAAAACAATATACGGAGCAGCTGCAGAAAGCAGTGATGGCTAAAGCTGGTATATACTTTTCTTACATTAACACATGTTTATTTACCACTTACTTTTTAAACAATATTACAACTTTTTTCGTTTCTTTTGTTTCACTTACTACATATGTTTCTCACATGAACAGACATGTTCTGTACCCCGCTGTCAGTTTTTGCTACGTGACCATTAGATATATTTGCGTCACGTGACATTTTGCAACGAGAATAACTAAGGATCTTAGGCTACAGTTCTTTGGAACACCCTTTGAACAAACAAAGTTATATTGAAATGATTTATTGCTACACCAAATCAAAAAAGAAAAAGCTTCTTCTTGTAAGCTGTTCCATGGACAGATTGCTGTCTCGGATTTGATTTACGAAAAATGAAAAATAGAAAATGAAGAATACTGTTCACTTTTTATATTGAGCCACAGTGGCGCGTTTACGCGCGTTCGCCTCGGGACAAGAGGGTTCCGGGTCCGACCACCAGCAGTGTAAAGGCGGTTGTGTCCTTAAGCAACACATATATATTTCCACATCCCTCTCTCTCTCTCTCTCTCTCTCTGTCTCTCTGTGAGATTGATTTCATCTGGAATTAATCACGAGAGCGATTAATCTAAGTTGTAAGAACTTGTTTCGCAATTTGTTCACGTTATAAAAACGGAAAGAGTATTTCTATTTTGTATTTTTTTTAAGAAAAATCTTCACACGACAGCAATCTGTGCATGAATCAGTACACGAATTTCTTCATCTCATGGATACTAGTTAACCGACGATACCTTGCACATCAGTTGTTATCTTTAGTCTGTTACAAAGTAGCCCCTTACTCTCTTACACTAAGGACCACAACGAGAGTGAGTGTCAGGCACGGTTACTCTGCAAAGCAGATCATGCAGCCCTTGTGATAAAAAAACCTGATTGTACTATCTGTTTTGGATGGGAGAAGTATCTCGTCTACATCTTGCTTGTGGAAATTTCAGCGAATTATCATATATTATGTAACTGTCTTAAGGTTTAGAAACTACAGTTAAGAATACACCTAAGCAACAAAACAGAAACAGAACCATACCAAAGCGAAAATCAGCCAATGGGAAAGGTGAGGAACCTATACATGTGGCGGCCAAAAAATTTAAATCGGAACAATTGCTGGAAGTACTTCAAAATTGTACTAACGTCAATGTTAGAGACAATGCTGGTAAGTGGTCAAAGGATGCAGTTTACTTATGCTTGATTTAGATGTTAATAAATGTATATTACAAATATCCAACTCCTTTCTGATCTATATGTGCCAGTTTTAGCAGGTAAAAAAAAACAAAAACATTGTTAAGGAAGTGTCTCCAGGTCCGGGTTCGGACCTCCGGACTTTTAGTGATATGAAGTCATACTGTACATTGTGCTAAATCGGTTTAAAAAGTGTTAACCAATATCTGGAAAAAAAAACAACTAAAAATTTGTCCATAACACACGGGTGCCTCTGAAATCAGTCAAAATAAAAAGCTTGTTGTAATATCAATGTCCCGGTAAATTTTGTATAGTCATTAAAATGATTAACCACAATGTCGAGTAATAGGCTGAATAATGATTTTAGAAAGATCTGGTGCTAAAATGTTTGTATGCTGTATACTGATGTAATATAGAGACACTCTTCTTTGCATTGTACAGGATGGACTGCACTACATGAAGCCTGTTACATGGGGCGTTTAGAAAATGCTCGACATCTTTTAGATGCTAAGGCATATGTTAATGTTGAAGGGCCGGACAATGACACACCATTACACGAAGCTGCTGCACGTGGTCATCAGCAGGTAATGAGAATGCTTTTATGCTCAACTGAGTTAAATGCTCAGACTTTGAATCCACAGAATATTGTAATATTTTATCAATTCTTTATAAAAGTGTGTCGGACGATTTTTCTGTCGTTAATCAAAATGACTTTAAAACTACAGGTCTAGAAGTTAACATGTTCGTGCTTCAACTCTGTTTAGCATTGTAAAAGTTTTATAAGCATTAGCCCTGTTTTTTTTGTTTTATTTGCCTAATGCTTTGTTTAATCTTACTGGCATTTAAAACAGTTCATCTGCTGTGGGATTCCGCACCTCAATATCATTAACGTTTTTTTCAGCTTTGGGAAAAGAATATATAACGGTTTCTTGCCATTGCAAAAATACTGACATGGGACTTTTAAACATGTTGTAGAGTGTCATTTTTATTTAAATTTTTCTCTCCCTGCCTTTTGTATCCCATCTGAAGTCAAAGAAAACTCATGCACTCGTGTGCTTAGAAGTTTATAGTAAAAAGGTGTGTTTGTGTTGATTTCTTACTTGCAGACAGATTATTTATATATAGGATTTGGCGTCAGGTCAATGTTCTAATTGACAACCATTAATAGATTTAAAGTGTGTTAAGTAGCTCATAATCTGACGGAAAAAAATTCTATCCGTTTTTATTCTTAATGACTATTTGTCTTTGTTGATCAGCAATATATCTACACCATAGTGTATTACAATTGCAAATTATTCGACAGTGGCGTCTAAAATCCATCGATTAATGTTGTAATGAGTGCCTTCTATTAACTAGTATAATACATGACGATTTAGACCATTCCTTCAACTATCTCGTTCTATTATGTCTTTTCATAGCGGTGCTGAACTTCAGAAAGATTTTCAATTAGTGACAATAGAGTTCATGCATTCTGTTGATAAGATAATATTAATTATTTTCCATAACTTGAACATGTAAAAATTAAAAGTTGTATTGATATGTATAATGTTATCCATTACCATTTTAGGTAGTAGAGTTACTGCTGTCTAGAGGTGCTAATCCAGAACTGAGAAATTCGGCAGGACAGAAACCAATAGACCTTACATCTTCTGCGGATGTTTTTGCTACGTTGAAAGCAGCGCGCCCCTTGTGAAACTTGTGGCATGCAGGCGTCTTAGAACAGTTTCCATCCGCTGAATTGTCCGTCTTGCTCTTGAGTACTGTTTATTTCAGTCATGCGAATGTAAATATTATTTAGTAACGCTTTATCATATTCAATTTAAATTACTGCATGCTCACATATGTTTTCAGGAATGTATAGCGTCTAAATAAACCGACATAATGGAATTATGAATCCTTTTATATGCTCCATACTTTCGGAGAATTTGAACATGGGTCTGAGAAGCACAAAAGGTTATGTTCAGAGAATTTCCACATTTTCAACTACATTGTGATTACACTAAACTTGTTCACATGACAACTACAAAGGTCATATAGAATGCTTAATGTTAATCACAAGGATGTTCGTACTGTAATTCTTACTGCCCAATATATAGCAATCTACAAAGACCGCCCGCAATTATTAACTCTGTCGAATACCATCCCTACATGTTGTATTTCAATAACTATATCATGGCCCGTAAAGGAGCACCACCTTCGCCGCTTAACATTTGGCGAGTCGTCGAGTGCAGGAGTTTTTTAATATTGTCAATTTTAGGTTTTGCGCGTCTGCATTTCGCGAGGTAACGTCGAAATAACATTGGGATCGAAAAGTTAGCTAATATTTTACATACCTTTTTATTTTGATATATCGCTTTAAAGAATTGATTTCCTTAAATAAAGTAAACACATACCTTCCTCGATAACGATTGCCATTGATTTTTCTTCTAAAATAGTTCGCCTTTTTTGCCCCAGGTACGAAGGTGGTGCTACATTTGTAACTGACGGGCCGCCATTGGACACTGTTCAAACATGGCTGACACTCGTAAATACGAATGAAATACATGCTTACAGAAAAGGTCCCTCAAAAGTAGGTTTGTTTGCTAAGTAGGTTTGATTAACTATCCACAAAGGGAAAAAACAGGCAGTCTTCTGTATCATAATTTTGAAAAGGGAATTCATTGATATGTAAAATCTGTCAACGACGCACCAACATCTGGACGTCCGAGACCAATACCCTCAAACAAGAACTACCTTTAAAAAAAGATGGTCCGCGCGTTTTTTTTTAGTATATAAAAATGGGAAGCTAGATTTCAGAATAACATTTCCTGTCAAGTTTTATCTTTATGCAGCAAGAGAGCATTAAATGTCACAGGGTGAGAAATATGTGCACCCTGACCGAATGTATAAGTAGACTGTTAGCTCAGTCAGAGAGTGTTTGCCGTATAAGGGAAGGGTCCCGGTCTCGCCTTCCGGTCACGGTGCACATTTTTCTGAGCCTTCTTACTGAACAAAAGGAAAAATTTTTACTATGAAATCTAGCTACCCATAACTTTTATAAACTCAAAATGCTTGCATTATTCTAGTACGTAAATAGCTCATATCTATCAACATAATGTTGCTACCTTCCAACTAATGTTTATTGTGAGTATAGAGTAATTATACTTTCTCGACCAGTGAATAACGGCCAATATCTCTAGAAACATATTTGATAAGACAAAGAAACACAAACATTTATTTTGTTTTTCCCCCGATGATGCATTTCCATATATACAGTTAATACTATCGTCGTCAACAAACCTCGTTAGTATGTAGTGGTAAGTATCCCCGCCTTCAACGCGAGAGAACGGGGTTGAATTCCTCGACTTTTTTCTTGTGGCTAAGATTGATGAGAATGACCATGATTTCGAGAAAAGACCTGAATTAAGTCACAGAATAACAGCAGCCTTGACCGCTGCATATGGGACTACGTAGATCCCGCCTTATGAAAAAATTGTTGAATTTTGAAATATAAATTATACTTTACTGTATCTCCTAAACAACTTGATGGATTTTTATAAAACTTGCCGTCTGGTCGTGCATATAATAAGTTGAAGTCACTATAAGCCAAAGGTCAAGGTCACAGGGATCTGTTAATAGAAAGTCTTGTTCTCGCTTCATCTTTTAAACCTCTTACAGTATTATGAAAATTCGACAGGTATTATATTATGAAGTCTAGCTACATATCTGTTTCATAGTCTCAAAATCGCGCCGACCATCTTTTTAGTTCACCTGAGCACGAAGTGCTAAGGTGAGATATTGTGATCGCCTGATGTCCGTCGTCAGTCCGTCGTCTGTTCACACTTAACCTTGTGTATTCAATGGAGGCTGCATTTTTCACTGGATCTTCATGAAACTTGGACAGAATGACTTCCTTGATAAAGTCTGGGGTTCAAAACTAGGTCACAGGGTCAAATCATAGAAAAACCATGTGTATACAATAGAGGTTGCATTTTTCATTGGATTTTTAATGAAACTTGGTCAGTATAATTGCCTTGATGAAATCTACGTCGAGTATGAATATGGGCCATCTAGGTTAAAAACTAGGTCACGGGGTCAAATCATAAAAAAAACTTATGTATGCAATAGAGATTGCATTTTTATTGGATCTTCATAAAGCTTGTCAGTATGATTGCCCCTTGATTAAATCTAGGTCGAGATCGAACATTGGTCATTTAGGGTCAAAAACAAGGTCACGGGGTCAAATCATAGAAAAACCTTGTGTATATTATAGAGGTTGCATTTTTCATTCTATCTTCATGGAACCTTGTCAGTATGAATGTCTTGATGAAATTTAGGTCGAGTATGAATATGTTAATCTGAGGTCAAAAAATAGGTCAACCGGTTAAAAACCTTGTGTATGCCATACAGGTGACATTTACAACCCAATCATCATGTAAATTGGTCAAAAGGTTTGCCGTGACAAGGTCAAACCGAATGTTTGTGTTTATAACATATAGTTGAAGTTTGGTCACATTGTGTTATTAGTCGCAGGTGAGCGATATAGGGCCATCTAAGAAGATTCTTAAGCTTTAAAAATCATAAAGTCTTTTCCAACCGGCATCTATTTTTATTACGCCCGAAGTGACGTATTATGGGAACATCTGCGGCGGGTGGTGTCCACGCATGTTGTCCGCTCTCTAAGTCAAACAGTTTTTATCTGATCTTCACTAAACTTGCTGAACTTGTTATGGGCATAATGTGTCATAAAAAGGCCTTTGTCGGCTGCCCCTCCGCGCCTATCAAGAATGCTACTTGCAATGTCAAAGTATGAAGTTGTCATGTGCCCGGTAAACGTATACCTGTAAGTGACTGTCTATTAAGACAATCGTTACCAAACACATTCCCTGGAATGACCGACGGTTTGGATAATGTACACTTAGTGCAAAAAACAATTGCTGGTCACAGACCAAAGACTCGAAATAATACGGACAGAAACAGAAAAAGACTCACAGATGACTAATTTGAAACAGGCTGTAGCTCAAAGCTGGCCAGAATCTAGGACAGACTGTGAGGCGAGTATTGTGGAATTTTTCAATCATCGCGGAGGATGGTCTTGTATTTCGAGGTCACACGATTGTTATCCCAAAGTCTCTGGGAAATGATCATGTGCAGAAAGGTCATTCTTCTCACTTAGGAAAAACAAAGACACTTGAGCGCGCGAAAGACTCGTTATTCTGGCCGGGAATGTCTAAGCAGGTTATCGAGTATGTAACAAACTGCCCAGTATGTCTGACTCATAGAAATGCGAACGCGTCGCTACCCTTGGTCACGACCGAATTCCCTGAAACGCCATTCCAGAAAATCGCAACTGACCTCTTTCATTTTCATGGGAAAGAATACCTTTTAACAATAGACTATTACAGTAGATTCTTTGAAGTTGATTATCTGAAAGGCACAAGGTCACAGACAGTAATAAATAAGTTGCAAAAGCACATGTCGCGTATGTCAATTCCCGATGAATTGGTATCGGTTAATGGTAGCCAGTTCACAAGCGCTGACTTTAAAAACTTTGCAAAAGAGTGGAGTTTTGAACACAGAACTTCTTCTCCAGGTCACCCGCAAAGTAACGGCCTTGCCGAAAAAGGTGTAGGTATCGCGAAAAAGCTTACGCAAAATGCAATGGACACTAAAACAAATCCGTACATAGCGTTACTTGAATACCGCAACACACTGTTAGAATGCGGATACTCACCAAGTCAATTGCTATTAGGGCGTCGAACAAAATCAGTGGTGCCGATAACAATCAAAGCACTGAATCCAATCTTGGTCAATGTTCAGCAAGTACGTAAAAAATGCAACATTCAAAAGACAAAAGTCATCGGCCAATCAGTTCGTGTAAAATTCGGAAAAATCTGGAAGTTAGGGAAAGTGATAAAAGTTCACAGTGACCGATCTTATCATGTACAAATGCCTGACGGTAGCATATATCGCAGAAATCGGTAAGTGTTACACAAAACGCGCGAAAGCCATTGAGCCATTACAAGCGTAAGTGCATCGTCGGAACCGCCGCTCCTGTCCTATTCAATTGGGTAATGAATAGCCTGGGTTACCGAGGATGGCGTAAGTGTTGCAACATGAACAACTGCCTATTAGCCCTTCCTCTTCTCAAAATCCTTCATTGTAGTGACCCGCCAATGAACTCTTGCTATAAAACAAGGGCAGGACGATTAGCGCGTGACAACCAGAAATGTGTTGGAGATGAATGGGTTAAATGAGAACTTTAATTACAACATCGGAATGTGAAGTCAAATAAGAAATAGTTAGTTTAGCATCTTTATTTTTATCATATTAAAAAAGAACAACTTTATATATAATAAAAACATGAAGATTGAATTTACATTAGAGCGATTAGACTTACAAAAACATAGACACAAATTGATTATAAAAGTGAAATATATCAATAATTGAACATGCTCGTTATGAAAACCATATCATGTTTTTCTTTTATAAAACAGGGAGATGTTGTATAATGAAACAGGCTATATCTGTAATGTAACTATAGACCTGACAAACGGTCAAGACTTCATTTGTAGAATAAACGTAGAACTGAGCAGACGCATGTCTTGTGTTGTCATTTCACTATATTGTGAATCAGGCTAATACTTGTCAATATAAAACACGTACAATATGGCGAACATTTTCGATATGCAATCGATCGATGACAAATACACATGAGATATAGTGTGCAAAAATTGAAGCCGATGCGTCTGCTAAATATTGAAATATTTAAAATTAAGAAGTGCACACTTTCTTTTGGAACTGGGTGTATGTCTATATTTCCATACTCAACTTACATTAGATGAAAATTTGCATGCCCTATTATTCTGGTAAGGTTTCGTAAAAATGCCGATCCAAAACTTTAAAGCCGCACCTGACGAAGAACTAAATATAAGCCAGAACTAATTTTAATTAAAAAATGATAAATAACAATGTAATATCAAATCTTTTCACGCAAAATAAAAATAGCTTCTTTATATACATTTAAAAAAAAGCTTGTTAACATGTTAAATATCGCACTTACTTACTCAAGAAAATACCGGTATGTTATTAACACAATTAAAAATATGGTCGTTTTATTCGGCAATCGTTCACAAACATTACCGAACCTAGATTTCAACTTAGGACCGGAACGGTCAATAAAGCAAAACATATCGGCATATACCTAAATGACCGTATGTCCAACACAGATAAAGTGGAACATGTTGTACAGTGAGCAAAAACTTCTCTCAATTAAAATTGAGAACAACTGTCTCAATCCAATTACAGCATCCTCTTTAGCAAGTAAAATATTTATCCCGCGATTACTTCATGGGTGGGAACTGTGATCTAATTTAAACAAGTCAGATTGTGAACGCCTTGGCAAATTTCAAAGATGAGCGGTCAAGAATTATTTTTTTTCAAATCATTTCAAAACAAGGACCGATATGTGCCTTAGCCTGGTGGGCTGGCGAAATTGATTATAGAAAACTTATGTTCCTCTGTAGGCTTTGCACTATGCCACACACCATACTGTCAAACTTTGCCACGACTTTCAATGTACGTCTGCTCCGCTGATAAAGTACAACTTCGCTTTGTACCGGAAAAAGTCAGAATACTATGTAAATATAATTTGCTCAGATGGACCGAGCGAATTATAAGTGAGATTTAAATTTCTTCATAAAATATTGAAGATTGTATTCTGTGGGGACGGGCAGATCATACAAAAACTGTATATCAAGCAAACAACATAAGTAAACTTTGGATGTAGTCAGAGCGTACCCTATCTTTGTCAACACTGGAATTTTAACAACAGAAGTGGAAATGCACTTCACCTTAAAATGTCCTATTCGTAATGCTAAAAGGAAATATTTTTTGCAAGAAGTTACAGACATATTTCGCCAAGATGTGACTTACGAAACAGCAAACAAGATTTCAGAAACTGATAGGTAGACGTATTCTTGCATTAGAAAACAGAGCAATGCACACACATTTCCTGCGCATTGCAATTAAATCAGTCACAGTATGCATTAGTTTTAAAAACAATAAATGCATAAATCGATTACTTATTAGTGTGTGGGGGAGGGGAGGGGGCAATCAGTTCCCAACGCAAATAGTCTCCATCTTACGTAATTGCCAAATCAACTATCAAGTCGATAATGCTTTAAGTAAATGGAGTCAAATATCAACAAATGCTAATGTGAGGTACCATCTTCGAGTATGAGTTGAAAAGTGTTTAATTGAAAGTATACACTAGGCAATACAGAATAGAATCGAATAGCTCATGTATTCATTTATAAATGCCTGTCAAGCTCCGATGTATGTACTACTCTGTCTTTTGCTGCTACCTACGCTAGTGTTGCTCTGTTGTGTATATACGTTCACATGTAATTTATTTG
>JAUMHA010144831.1:0-17127 GCA_032359765.1 Saxidomus gigantea
TACAAGACCGAAGTCAAGCAAAAGTCGAGACCAAGCGCCTGCTCTGCGACGTGCACGCCACGAGGGGCAGAGAGCAGTTACTATGACTGATCTACATTAAAACCCCTTTTATATCTTGATTTTTACAATGGGATCTTCTTACCTAAAAAATTGGGCTGGTCTATTCCTGCAAAAAGTGGTGTTTTGCAAAATTGTTATCAAAGCAGACGACATGGTATTTGTGCTTGAGAGCGTACTAATTTATAAAAGAGTATGTATAGGGCAAAAATAGGTCGCGATAAAATCAACGCTCATAAAAAAGACAGATAATGCATGCACTCATACTGAAGTAATTGCATAAAAAACACGGTACAAAGCATTTCGTGTTACTGATAAAATAAAATTTTCGATGCTGATCAATGTTGCATATAACCCTTGAAATAATCGTATGGATAGTGTACAAAAAAGCAACTCTTTAATGTTTGCAAGGAAGTAGGTAGAGACATGTAATGTGAACCACCGGATGTAGCTGCAGCGAAAGTTCTTTGACTGATTCCATCTTTAACAGTCAATGGAGCGGCTTTAGCATGTTTAGGTAGAATCAAATATAAGAGAACATGTTTAAATTGGGAAGTGTAGTTCAGATAAAAAATAATCACTGTGAAATCCCTCGAGTTTTTTTCTACAATCAACTGCTTAAACGACCAATTTTTTTGGGCCAAATGGATGTGGTAGAGGACGGAAAAATACAAGTAACTTGTAAATTTTAAATGTTCTATGTAAGGATAATTAACTGAACACCATTCCATTTTATTGGTATGACAGATTCAAGAAAATATAAATGTGTACTTGCATTATATCGCAGCCAGCAGTTCGGATCTGTAGCTAAACTTAGTCACGTGTGCGTAGCACGAGTGATTTAATTTTTCGCATCCGAACGACTGACTGTATGTTAATCAACGATAAAGTACAGGGACACATCTATTATTTCGATTCTAACAGGATATTGAACTATATTCAACGCGTAGAAACATTTTATTGAAACTTAAGCACGAAATGCGATGATGTGTGCATCATTGGCCCGTGAAAAACGTGACTGTATATTATTAATTTATAGATTCGTTATAGAAAAAGTTGCGGATCGTGTTAGAATAATTATTAATTCTTTAGAAAGCCATGTCGTTTGCGTATAAAAACAATCACTAATTGTGTGTACGAAATAAATGAGATGTTATACTAGTACATTGTAATATACAGTCCAAGTCATTGACGCTTTACCACTCGGTCAATACTACAGTACCGTGTTTGTACGGAATATATTCATATCCCAATCTGATGCTCCAAGAAGAACCAAAAAAGCTTGTACAACAACACACATAAAAGGACTTCCCTCATCGGCGTACCAGACTATGATAATAATGCCACGTCTAGTTTTCACTAAAAATATCACTTTTCTAAGTCGCCGTGTTGTACAATATATAACTGTAACAATTATTATTATGAAAGTGCATTTTTTTACTGTTTCATCACGAAAGTTTTTAACTCATTGACAGTACGTCGATTCTTCTTATGCCATAGAAATAGCCCCCGGGGTTTCATAGGTCTTGGGAGATATACTAGAGTCGGTCGGGACTTTAAATCAGAAATAGCTATTACCTTTGACTCTAGATGCCCAATATATATGATTCTGGGCATTATCATGAGGCACATCTGATCTCTATTTTTTAAATACTTGTTTCTGATGAGTAAATTCAGCCAACGTTTCCACGTATTCTGATACAATATCTCTCTATTATAATACAGCTTAAGAACTCTTCGCGTATTTTTATTGGCATAATAAAACACAATAAAAGTGCTCGCAAGAACCTGAGAAGGCAATAAAAATACAACCTTTGACATTTATTTGCGGGTCGTGTTTGCAGTTATATCACGCGCAAACGTTCGTCTGCCACCTTTTGTGTATCGTCTTAAAAAGTGATTTTTTTTCTTAGACAGGCAATCAATTGTGCTACTTTGAAAAATTATCAACGAAAGATTATTGTTTACATGCCAATATTTCATATTAAGTGCAATGCATGACCGATTTCCCTTTTTCAATTGGAATTAATTTTTCTTAAATTACGTTCTTTTTATGGTAGCTTTTTTAAAAACTTCCAATCACTCAATCGAACAGAACGCTTTCATAGGCACAGTACTGCTGCCGAATGGTGATTTATTACGAAGACGTAAAACATCTATTAAAAATGTCACACGTTTTCGCTCTGAAAAAAATAACAATTAAAATTACTTCAAATAAAAAGAGGTTACGACACCAGGGACAAAACTGTTGCAGGGGATACGGCGTCGTGTAATCTAAGATCTGGTATAAAGTAAAAACTCCTATTTTAGTGACTTATAATAGAAAGAAGAGCCAAATAAAAATTAAAATGACACGTGACCTGCGCGAGATTAAAAAAATGTGCCTGGTGTTACAGGTCTCCGAAGCACGACATTTTCAGGAGAAAAAAAGCGATCGTTAAACTGTTTTCAGTTTTCTTATGAATTGGATGGTTAAAGTTACTTTATTGCGCTGATAAAACAAAGAGTTCCGGATAAAATCGACAAGGAAAAATTATTGCACACGCTTGAGGAGTCATTCTATTTTCGATTTTAGAAATATCTCGAAAAAGACACAAGAAGTGTCACGTGATTAGTATGGTACCTGCTACTAGTGATTCCCGTTCATTTGTTTACGACTTACGCGGAAAAACGCGGCGTTCTTGTTTTTATTTAACTATTGTCAGACCTCTTGTCCATTTATACTCGTTGCACTTTGGGCCGAGTCCTTAAAAGCCAATAGGTCATGCAGAAGAAACTGGTTCTTTAATGTTACGTCTTTATAAAATGCAATTGTTTGATTATGCGGAAAACATCCCTGATGCTCATGTTGAAGTCGAATGTACAGGCTTTAAATACGGCGCAGTATTCGTTTTTTGTAATGAAACATTAACGTATATTTCTTTTTTATTTCTTCTATATATCACTATTTAAAGTGATAGGAGCTTCAATTAGGCCCAGATAATTTTACCAGCTCTTATTAATACCCGTATATTAAGTACGTGTATATGTATGAACTATGAACGTGCTTCAATACACTTTAAGTTATGTCCCTTTAATCCTCACATGCAAAAAAAAAATCATTTTACATTGACTGCAAATATTTCACACGAGGTAGCACTCGAATTGAGACTTTTTTATTCTTGACAAAAATTGACAGTTTAGGTTTAATTAAATTAGTTTGAAAAGGTACAAATCTAGCCTGTTAATGTTCGAATGCTTTGTTAATATGACATTTTCTGTATAGAAAATGAAGCCAATTGAGTGTCAGTATAACGAAAGCTGACCAAAGGTTACAGTTACTATTTTTTAAAAGGGTGACAGAAAGCGGCTCTTGTATTTGCAGTCAAGTGGTCATTATGATTAGTTTATTGTATGAGCTGCACCGCCCAGTTGCACAACTGCGCATGACACCCGGGCAATTAACATTTTGGCGACTCGAGGGTCACTCGTATTCATCTGTCATACGGTGTCGATATCGAATATGGACAAAATGGTCTAATTGAAAAATCAACTAATTTAAAGTATCTTTTCAAATGTATTTGTTGTGTTTTGTTTCTGTGACAGCATGTCGGACCCTGAGCAAATATGGCGCGCATGTCATATCAAGGCCATAACAATGTAACCGTCAGAATGCCAGTGTCCCTGTTACGGAAAGTTGAAAATCGGAATTACTCCAGGGCTTCTCTTCTGCTACCAAGCACTGACCATGAATGATAGAACCCTAACCTCAACACTACACGATTTTTCACTTTGTTGATTCTATCCAAATGACCACCGGTTTCAGATTCAAGTTGGAACAGCACAACAACCGTCAACTTGCGTGAAGTGTGCCGTGGGCTGTTACACGTTACCTAATTGCATACAATGTTTCCATTGACCTCTGTGACTTGAATTATCGCCCTCCCAGGGCGTGCACATGTCCCTTTGGCATCAGAACATGCAGATGATATTCAGTTGCAGTTCCTGAATTAGTTATACAAATAAAATTTTATCTCTCCGCATTTTTAATTACATAATTACACCTGATTAAAATGGTAATTTCTTTTTAATTAGCTATTACATGTTCATACTTTTGTCGCTTCTTTTAGCATCCCTTTGCGTGTTGCACTTTTTATTGATTTTAGTTAGTTTTTCTATATAAACGATATCTTTTCAGAGTTGTGGTCGATCACGGCAAATTATAAAGCAATTTCAAAATTTTCAATCAAAATGAAATAGTGAAAGCCGAGGAGACAAGTAGGTTTGGACCATGGCAGATACAGTTATGCTATTGTTTTAAAACAACTTTTGTCCGCTAGAGACTCCTGTTCCGTGGACTAGTGACCACTTGCACGCCCATCGGCCCACCTCACCCCGACTCCATAGAGGTTTGAATCAAATTAGCACTGGAACGTGAAGTTTTGTATAAGTTTCACAGCAAGTCCTTGTGTAGTTTCAGCAGGAAGAAAAACGTCCATCCACAGGGCTAAAAGTTCCACCCAGCCAACCGACACTAGTAGCCAAGGAAAATATACACTGTAATAAGAAGCCAAAAGTACGGTAAGCCAAAAATGGCAGTTTAATCTGGCTGATTATATTAATACTCAAGCTAATATATATAAATTCTTTAATCAAATGGAGTAGTGTTCTGTTAGATCCGCTTAATATTAATTGACAAAAATTTTAAAAATGTCACATACTTGCTCATAATGTATATTCTCAAAAAAATGGCGGCAGAATATTTAACTGTCCATCAAAAACGTTTTGTAGCCGCTACTTAAAATTTTAAAACGAGAATGCTGTGTGCAAATTCTGTCAAGTGCACACTTTAAGTGTCACAAATTCAATTGCAAAATACACAGCATGCTCGTTTTATTACAGTAATTAAGTTTTAAGCGTAATTTAATGAATACTATTAATTCTGCCAGTTTTAAGGACAAGTTGACCGCCGTGGCCTCACCGGAAATATGACACCTGCAGAAAATTACCGTCAAAATTAATATGCTTATTAGTTTACAATGTAAGAATAAGTACGTATAAGAGCATTGAGTTTGACATCAAGGACTGGACAATTTACTAGTACCGTAACAGTCCAACTGCACGGTCAGCTACTGTCTCCTGTGCTAGGGTTCGAACCGACGGCCACTGGTCACGGTTGATATATATCTCCTCAACTTTAAGTCTATCAGATAAAAACGTACTGATTTTTTTTGTATTTGAAGCCAAAAAAGGAAATACTGCTAACAGCTGATTGCCGGCATCAAATATCATATAGTTTAGACTTCTGAACATGGGCCTCAGCACTTCACCTCTCTATTATGAAGCCCAAATGGCTTGTAACATATCAGATCCGGGAACAATATTTATACACTGCAGGTGCATGGTATGAAATAAATTATTAATGATTTGATAGCGCATGTTATGAAGTTCTTTTTAAAATGCAACTGGGTGAAATATCGTATACATAACGTTGCGAAGATCATTTACAGAACCACGCAGGCAATGTTTGACCTTTTTTCGATCTTTTTTCAGGCTGTGTAAATAATACCTGCTCTTTATATAAAAGATACATGTTTCAAGAGCGCCTAATTTTTTAACGTAAAATGGAGTATCACGTGCACGTATGGTATTTCGATCACCTTACTATAGCGAGCTCGGCAAATAGGAACTTTGTTAAAACTGCACGAAAACTCACTTCCAAAGTTAGTACAACGAATATGAAATCTGAAAATTCGTTTCCTAGAAGACAGAATAGTGCAGTTGGTTAACTTTTTACAAAATAGTTTTTGTTGTTCCTTGGACGGATTTCGGTGTCATAAACCCGTAAATGTTACGTTTACAGGTGTTTCTTCTGCAAAGAAGACCTCCCCATCCCTCCAACAAGTTCGTTGTATCCGGAGTTACGATATATCCGGAGTTTAACTGTAGCTATACTTTACATGTCCTTATTTCTTTCTGATAGTACTCCATAAAAAGCCCAACATACTGCAAACGGGAAATCTTTAAACCCTGTTTTATTTACACACCCATGCGCGTGCCAATTTATAATTATATTTTGCAAGTGACCTTAAGGTCAAGACAACACAAAAGGTCCACATTTGGCCGCAGTTGACCACAGCTGGACGTTGGGTCAATCGGACATCTGAGGTGGATTCAACCTAGAAGTCATTTAACCCTAAATGACTTCACTTCGGGCGTACAAAACAAACCATGCCTACTTATTTGAAATATTAATAATGAAAGGGAAAGAAAAGGTTTATAAAAACCAAATTAAATTGAGCGAAAAAATACTCTGCCATTAAAAGTAGCAAAAATGACCAATTGTTAAAGCTTTTGGCGGGACTTTTGCTACAGTGCTAGCATTTGTGCTTTACTAAATTAGAAATCCTGCTTGGCATCATTTCAGTGACAAAGAGCCAGGTCTCTGAGACGGATAATCTTGCAGAATTAATTTTTCCGAATTTAAAAGTTTATATGTAGTATCAAAACTTTGTCAAAATTTAGTCAAGTTTTCTGAAAGAGAAAGAGAACAAATATGTATACTAAAAACACACTTTGACAAGCTCTGAAGATACATTGACAACGTTTCAAAAAGTTCGAATCTTGTTTTCGGTTGCTTTTTTTCAGGATATTTTTTGCATTATCTTATCATATATATTACGACATTCTAAACACGTTTACGACCGTTATACGACACTCCTATCGTAATTTTATCACCCACGCTTTTCATCGAAACCAAATATAGCTGAATTAGATTTCACGGTGCATCTGTCGGATAGATTTCTAAATCAGGTTTAATAATTTATGTCATCTACAAATTATACTCTCTGTGCGATTACTTTGCATGTCTTTTCATACAAAACATCTGGTACGTGTTTAAATATACAATAATTTAACGTTATGAATTCTAGAGTTTTTGCATATCCGTTAGGGTTTATAGTTTTATATTAATCTATGAGTGGGTAGATGTTGATGGAAAGTGGAAAGTTAAAGACAACTAGTTATCTGACTGCCTGACGAAGAGCTGATGTTTCTATCTGACACCACTCGCCAGGACTTTGACACCGTTGTTACCTTAGCTGTACTGTAGTGTTTACTCAGAAAACAAAAAAGTCATTTATGATAGGGATGCGTGGTTTTTGTGCCCCAGGGTAACAATTTGTGAAAAAAGAAGCCATTGAATTCTATATCTAATTGTATTCATATAGTCGCGTGTATGGTGACCCCGCTTGACAAAACGTTATCATAGCTTCAATATGTAACCGAATACCGGCGCGCTTGTATGAATAAAATTGAATTTTTATTCATCAATGAATGACAACGATATTCTAGTCCTTGAATCAATGGACACTAGGACACGTGATACGGGATAATCAAAACCCCTTGTCTTTCAATTAAGAGTTTTATATTGACCCCGAGCGACCATTTTAGAAGCTTGACCACTCGTCGGTCGTGTGTCCGAAATTAAATAGCTGTATAAGAGCATAAAGTAGCAATTGTTTCAGCGCAAATAGCCACACAATATTAGCATACCGTAATTGCTAAAGAGTGTAATTGATTGTCATTTACGGCACTATGACAGAATGTCGCGCAACATGATTGCTTAGAGCGTGGACACTTTACCCGAACCAGATTGGAAAAACGAAAGCCACTCCAGGCGATGAACGTGCAGCATTTCAAGATTTTATCTGAAATTTTCCCGAAATTTTCATAACAACTGAAGGCATATGCTCTTCCATGTGTAGGTTTAATAACAGTTTTGACATTTACATGTATGAGATCATATCCAGGACAGAACACCGACAGAAATACCCATGTCCAATTCTAGGCACTCACTTGGTGTAAGAAGCTGGGATGGTGACTTTCAAATATGACCGATTAGTTTGCATATACGTATACGAATTAGTGAGCGGAAATAGCAAATCAGTAGAAATTTCGATTATTAAAGGCCAGTTTCTCCAAAGAAACATTGTGGCAATCCAGCTGGTTCATTAAAGGTTTTGTGATGATTTTATAAAAACTGAGTTATAGAGTTGACAATACATGTGGGTACTGATTTGGTGTTGTCTCTCACTGTAATTATGAATGAAACATATCACCACCTATATAAACAATTCTGTAAAACTAGACTGTAAACAGCATAAGCTGTCCTTGATGTGCTGAAAATTGCGCCATATGATTTGAAAATCCATTAAAACATGACAAAGTTACAGTCCGGACATGAATGGGTGCATATATACAGGGACCATGACCTTTAAACTCTCGAGACGTTGACATTTCAGGTAGTGACGCGGGTCTTGCATGCAACACATCGCCTTGATGTGCTGAACAGTTGTGCCACACGGTTTGAAAATCCCTTCACGCATGACAAAGTTACAGCCAAGACACGAAATGTGACGGACACATGGACGGACGGACTAAATATTGCCAATTCTGTGACTATTCTTTTGTTCTCTTTTTTGTACTTTTTAGCTACATAAACCCAAAAATAGCGACATAAGACATAGAATGAATGCCGTAATAGAAAATTTACTGTTACTTATTGTTGCCATAGACACTTAACCCCCTCCTTTTGGGCACGGACGGACTGACGGACGGTGCAATTTTGATAGGTATAAAAATGTGTTAGTAAATCACATGAACTATCGGTAATTCAAAGTTTTCGACAATTTTTACTGTAATCTTGCAACATACATTCCCCTACCCTGAATATGATTAAATAAAGAACAAAGCCAGTTTTACAGAAAATATTTTATTTATAAAAGAAACAAACAATGAAGTAGGTTAGTACTGCGACATGTGCAAAAAGTTGTCAAAATACAAATTTTTGAGAAAAATAACCGAAACAAAAATATACGTTTCAAACAAAGATGTAATAGCACTGCTTACCATTATACAGCAGTATTATATGTCTCACTTTTAAATACTACTACCTTTTTTTAATACAACCTTATTTCTTTTTGTACCCAAAGGTTTTGATAAAAAAAAATTTTTTTTTTGTTAATTCAGGAGTTGAAGTACAAGTTGAAAAGATAAATGATCGAGAACAATCATATTATGAATTCAGTGAAGATTAATGTAAAACAAGCAAATTCAAAGAACTGGTATCCCCTGCCAAATAGGTATACAAAAACTAATACACATGAATAACAATCCTATTCAGTTAGGGCCTAATTCTGAAGGTACATGTATCAATTTTCTTAGGATTTGTAATTCTTGTTCCATATTTTATTTAAGAGTTCATCTTCATTTCTAGATCTTTTGGTAGTCACAAGGTGAATTTTAGTAAAGTAGAAACCATTTTCAGAGAACATAAATTTTAAAGTATGTATATAGAACATAATTAGATAAAAAACATTAATTCTGGTATTCCTTCAGGAATCTGACTGAAACTAGTCTGGCTGCATTTCCTCATAAAGGTAATATCATCCATCAAGTTTTATTTAATTATTAAAAAAAATTCTAGTCAGACAGGCAACATCAAAATATAACCTTCCACATTTTGGCAGGGGATGACATGAGCTGGCTTCAACAAGCAAAGCATTACAACAGTATCTGTTTTCTCATAGTGCGAAAACTTTACATAGCAAGAAAAAATTGACATAAAATACCAAAAAAAGGTATCTGGCAAACAAATGAGTAAGTTCTATATAACAGTGCTATTGAAATATACTACATAAATATTGAAACCTAGGAAGCTCACATAATCTTGATACTATTTGAAAGATATTGTCTAATGAAAAAACAAAAAATATGATATGTACTCATCATTTTGATTTGCATGTCCAAAAGTTTAAGATTTATTTTGCAGCCAAATAAGCGATTTCCAGCATAATTGTTTTTCTTATATTTGTGATTTCCTGCTTAGCTGCAGAAACCCTTTTAAATGATACAAACAGAAAACATGTGGTCACTAGGCACCAACATTATGTCTTTTTGTTAGTTGGATGGTTTACTTTAATTCTACTCTTATTTTATGCACCATAACTGCCTTGAAAGTCAACAGTACCACAGACCTGTATACACATTGGAAACTCTTGTATTTTCCTACATAAATCACCCAGGTACTATGTTCCGTGATACTTTTATTGGCAAGATTTTTGCATCCAAGAAAAATTTCCATGGTTATCCAAATCGCTTCCACCCGTCTTCAATATAGAAATGTATATATAGATCTATGACAGTGCTTTCTTTTTTAGCCAATTCAAAATAAGAAATAAATACCTGGATACAAGAATAAAAAATTATACTTAAAATATATATACAAAATTCACAATCAGACATTTACACATTTCTCATCTTCACAACATAACGAGAGTTAAACGAAACACAGTCGTAAGTTTTATGAAAAAAAAAAAGGACTAAGGACTGTTTTGCACCAAACCCTCGATATTTCAGTATCGCTCTAAACTATTGTACACTTCCATTCTCAGTTATCATACACTTTCCACTCATGGGTGCTATTGTCCAATCAAATGTACTACCTGAAACCTATGTGTATATAGGTCTCTCTTGTCAAACACTTTAACTGCAAGCTATTTTACACGTTAATCTCTTTATGGTTATCTGTTTGTGTGATAAAAGTTACAACAATCAAAAAGATAAGATAAGATAATATACAAAACAGATTTAATTAAACAGTTTCAAAAAGATCTTTTTTAATATACCGGTATCAAATGTAAAAATAGATACTGTGAACGTCTGCTGCGGAGGCTGTCGTGCTAGATTTCATCTTTGTAGACTCTAAACTGATACAAAGTTTAATGTCTAAAGATACTAACTTTCAAGACTCTGTCACCAGACTGATTTCACACAGTAAGAACTGCTGATGAAATACATTTATTTTACCTACAATCACTGAAAAAAACCTGTCTTCTGCAGAATGCAAAAAAAAAGGAAAGAAAAAAAGTACCGGTAATCAACTCTTTGAAAATATGATAAAATCAGCTGATAGCATGCATTTTAATGCCATTAACAGATCAGATAGAGGTCTCTACCACACAGCAAACAGTTGTACATGAAGCATCTGTCCGACCAATCTAGCGAAGTATACTCAAACATAGAATCTCCTAATCTACCAGCACATCAAAGACACACCAATGATCATCATGAAGAAGAAGACAGTAACATGATAACAATAGCTCTGACAGTATACACACATGTAGCTTTACATCACTTAATAGATCTGAGATGCCAGAGACTTTTATTTGCAAGAAAACAAATTTGTGGACAATGGCACTGTATCAATGGAAATAGATCTATTTGTGAAATATGTTTAAAATGTTCCTCAGAGTACTCTTAATGGTTTTCCTTCAAAAAAAAGAAAAGAAGATTTCTCTGTCACAGCTTTAACAGGATAGCCCTCACCCTGTACAAACAGGTACACCCATCCACCGTGCCACTCAAATGTAATTTTGTAAATGAAGCATTAGATAGATAAAACAAAAGTTGTATATTTTCCTGTATATAGCAACAATATAATTTATCACATATGCTGTATCCACACATACATTTGCACATATTTTAAGTAGATACAGTAAAACCTGTTTTACATGGCACACTCTGGGACCACATGATCATGCCAGTTCAAGCAGGTTGCTTGTTAAACCAAGTTTTCCGTTACACATTTTATGTTATCAGGACCAAGGGACACAGCCAGATCAGGCAGTTTTCTGTTATAACCAGGTGCCGTATAACACATGTTTTACTGTGTTACCTTTTGAACAATGATTAATAACTTCTCACATTATGTACATATACAATGAACATACAATAAACAAAATTTGACCCATTTTTTCTAGCTTTTTTACAAAAGTGTTAAATTTTCAGATAGGAAATCTTCAGATCTAACTTTGGGTTCACCACTTTAAGCGACATTTACTTCAATACAAAACATTTCCTACAAAATTAAAACCCAACTTGCAACATCCTACTGGATGACAAACTCTTTCATAGTACAAAAGATATATATTTTCGGTGAATATGTAATTATTACTTAAAGAAAGAAAAATGTTGCCGTATTACATCACATTGCACTAGGTTTTTTCCGTATATTTATACTATTTGCTTGACAGTACGTAAGAATAGCACACATGTACAAACACAATAAATTCGTATAAATTAATAATTAAACATCCTTGGAATGACATAAAAATGGAATACATTTCTAATTTATAGGATTTTTTTCTCAATTTCATTCACTTATTACTAAGATCTAAAATTACATTCTTTTCTCCTATAGTCATGAACTTGCCAAATTTTTACACCTCATAATTATTCCGCTAAATATTTTCTGTTTAATTGTTTTCAGTTACTGCAGTTCTGTGGAGAAGGTGTAAAAGTGTTTCCATGGATACTCAGTTCCATACATGTCTCATACAATGCTCCATTGCCTGAAAAAAACAAGATTTGAAATACAACAATTTTTGGAACACCTGGGATTTTCACATATCAATATTATATATATCGCAAATACATTTCTTTCAAAGGAGACATATTAAAATTGATACACGGTAGAGTTTCTGCAGCAAGACGCTACTTTGGACAATTTAAAAGAGGCTATATTAGCAAAATGGTCTTACTTTTGAGAGCTTTTTTCACAATGAAATGGATCCTTTGGTAGCGTCAATATCAGGTGGTTTTAATAATAGAATTTTACTGTAGAATGTAGAACGTCTCTGCTTTCAACGAAACCAACAAAGAAAAGTGTCCATGAATTCAGGAAACTAAACTGCCTCGTTTTTTTTTCTATCAATTTAAGGTCCTAAAAATAATGTTCACAGATTACATTATGAAGTGATGCCACTTACATTGCACTTGGCAGCATTGTCTTTGTTAGCACACCAGTATGCTGGTCCATAGGTACACTTGTTCTGTCCAATGAGTCTGTGTGGCTTAAACAATAATGTGCTATCATCCTTCTTAAGTGTCATTGTTGCACAAACTCCAACTTTCTGTAAAAACATAGCAATAATCAATCATAGGAAATTAAACTGAGAGGACCTGAAGCCATTCTAATACACAGATCAACATACAATGGGTGGATTGGCTACCTTTTTACCACCCTTGTTTTACCAAATAATATGTTATATGACTGACATCTTGCGAAACAAAATGAAACAAGCACAATGGAATTTTTAGTTCTTTTACTTAAGAGAGAAAAAATCCATCTACAGTAAATGGATATAACTCTGGATATAAAAAACAAATTTAAGTGTTTATAGTTTTAAGGTCCACCCCCCTCAGTCAAGGTATATTGTTGATGAGAACAATGAATCTAAGTGTTCCAAAGGGATTCATTATATATGGAGTTGACTGTATTATGAGATTAACATTTGGGTGCAGACATACAATGAAATCCTAGGGACCTCATGATATATTTCCCTGTATCGATATAGCGAATTTATGTTATGTATGCTTTGATACAACCTATTTCCTTATATCATAAACTTTCAATGTCAGATATTTCATTCACCATACACTGTAGTATTTTCTTACAAAAATCACTTTACCTTACAAATTTCCTCTGGTTTGAGACCCTGATCGATGAGATCCAGAATTGCAGGTACATACTGATCTACTACATCATGGCACTGTAAGTATTACAGAAAATATAAAGATACATGTACAATACTTACTGAGTCAAACCACAACCGGTCTCCTGTTAGACATAAGTGTATAGTATAAACATTTCAAATATTGCTTATCAAGCACATAATTAGAATATCAATGTACTATATAAATATTCTACATGCTACAACTTTAATCAGGTACCTTGTAGTTGTTAAAACAGGAAGTATTTATTACCTGAACAGTTACTGTGTCAGGTAACTCATCACAGAGTTTCTTAATCCATGTTTCCAACTCTTGCTTTGTACCATTCTCTTTCAGATATTGTTGGGCTCTTGTTACTAGAAATTCGCACACCTTACACTCCACGATATCTGTTTACAGAAAAATAGCAATAAATGTATTACTACGTAAGGGAGAGAAGTGTCAGTACTAAAGCTAAAATAATTTCTCAAGAGTTATCCCTCCTTTTGTTGATACAATAGCTTTCAGAAATCATTTTGCAATTTTAATGCCTAGATAATTATGGCCTCTATCAGCACAGCCTTTTATTTATTTTTTCATTGAACATTTATATATATATGAACTAAACAAAGACCTAGTAATATCTAATCTGAGTTATAGCTACATGTATAGCTTTCTCTACTCCTTGTATATAGAGACAAATCATCAATCATGTTAGAATATTTCATAAATCAGCACATTAAATAGCTTTATTTTATTCTCAGATAAGTGCAACAGCGCTTGCAAACAAAACTTTTACACAAAATGGCATTAGAATACATGTCAGAAATGCTTACATTTTGAAGAAATAGGAATAACAAGATATATTATATTCAATATCACATATCCATCTCATTTTACAAAGAAAACCTTAAAATTGATTGAAGGACATTTCTATATCAAATATATAACAGTGTAACAAATGATATCAGTTATATTGCATCAAAAATCAACATAATTGAGAAAGCCTGTTGCATGAAGCAAAATACCAACTTAAGCATGAGATAAGATACCTCAATAGCTTTTCACTTTTTCACAGTAATAATGTTTTCCTTTTTCAATTCACTGTAAGATTGATCTTTTAGTGTCTATCAGTCATTGATGTTTTTAAGTTATACTGCCATAACATAATCCAGAAAAGCTGTGTGTAAATGACAGGATATTTGTGCATATGTATCTATGTTTGCTTCTTCTAATTTGTCCTGCTTCAGTTTTATTTTGTTTCCTTTAGCATGTACATTTGCCTCAGTTCTTTACATGTCTTACGACAAAACTTTCTTAAAAATTAATAATGTTTGTTGCGGTTATTTTTTAACTAAAGGAATATTTTCCTTTTTTTAGCCTCTATGAATGGGAGTCTTCTGGTTTTCCTTTTTGTAATCATTTGCTGTAAATAAAGTGAAGGTAGTTAGATGGTCTTTATCAGCTTTGCTTATACCTGATGTGAATTGCTACAATAACTATACAGTACCTGTAGTTTTCTCAGGCAGTATTTTCACAAACGTGCCCCACTGAATCTGTGAAGAGCATAGTCTAAGGGCAGTACAGATCTGATCTGGTGAAATCTCCTTCAACAATAACTGTATTATCAGGGGACCATACTGTTTCACAAGTGCTGTACATTCAGCGCTGACTGTGTCTGGCATTATACTACAAACTTTATCCAAAGCAGCCTGTATTTCAGCCTGAAACACATCATAACAAGTGTATAGCAATTCAATAATATATTCTTCAAATAGTCAGGCTAAAGGCAGGGGTGAGTAATGAGGTCGATTTTAACTTTGGTAATACTATTGATATTGGAGGTAATTCTTGCAATCTTATCAAATAAATATCCATGGTTTATGAATTTTTACTGTTAAATTGCTTTGTTACACAATGTAAGACATAACAGTGTTTATATTTCTGTCAATTTACACATTATGATTGTAAATCTGAATTTGACAGATATCAATCAATAAAATGAATTAAACTGAATATTTAGTTCAAAATGCAAAACTCTTTTCAAGTTGTAAACCTATCACTAAATGTGATTAATACCCCCAAAAGACTGCTTTCTAAATTGAGGAAGTTCTTTGTAACAGAATACCTTGCAAAAAAACTAATAGAGATATTGCCCTTGGCAATAACTCTGTAATTTGTCGAGATAGAGTTATGGTTCTTGTACACTGCGATTCCTCTCATTGTGCTGGACCATTGTATGAAGTGGTATTGAACTCCAACCAGTAGTTTTCAAGTTATGCACCGGACAAGGAAAAGTAACAAAGGCTAATAACTCTGTAAGGTAGAGTTATAGGTCTTCTACACCATGCTTCCTCTTACTGTGCTTGACCATTGTATGAAATTGTATTGAATTCCAATCAGTAGTGTTCAAGTTATGCTCTGGACAATTAACTGAAAATTTTCTTTCAAATTTACTTTCACTTTGAACAAAGTTCAAAACTATTGAAACTAATAAAAGTTGAAAGAACTTCTCGTGATCGCTTATGGACTGCAAGTTTTACATTGATGCATATACTATCAGGACATTCGCAATCAAATACATAGATATATTTCCATGCATCCTTACAACCTTGCTTAAAGTACGTATCCCAGCCAGAATTTGAATCACAAGTAGATAACTAACCTCTGTTGCATTCTCTTCCAATAAACTGTCAACTTCCTTCATAACAAATTCACAAATGGCACATGCTGGGCCTGCTTTCACTTTGCTTCCATCTGAAAAAATGATCATTATAGAATTGAAAAAAGAGCCATGCTAAACATGGCCATCCCCTACCAAGTTCTCTTTCTATGACCAAAATAGTTGAGGTGAAAGGAATGGATATGGTGTAGTTTCTAATTGAATAAAATATTAGTATTTGGTGGGGTATAATTAGGCAATGTAGAGGTATGGTTCTTGGGCATGTACTTCCCATCATTGTGCTGTATCACTGTATGATGTTTCAAGTACTTCTCTTCAGTACTTTTTGAAGTTATGCTATGGAGAAGATTATTGCTCTGTCCGAGATAAATCAATAAAGGGAGACAATTAAAAATATACACAGAGTCATTGTCCTTGGCCACTGCAATTCCTCCGTGTGTCCTCTCTCAATATTTACAATTTGAAGGAATTTCTTTCGGGACTTTTTGAGTTATGCTCAAAACAAGAAAATGTTATAAAGGGGAATAATTCAAAAATTAGGAAAGGTACAGTTAAGATTTTTGGGTACTGGACTTCCCCTCATTGTGCTCTATAACTGTATAAAATAGAAGTGATACCCTTCAGTACTTTTCGAGTTATGCTGCGGACAAGATAAATCAAGAAAATGGAACAAAGGAAGTACTTCAAAAAGTAGGAAAAATGGAGTTATGGTTCTTGGGCACTGCACTTCCTCAATTGTGCTTTATCACAAGTAATTTCCTTCAGTAATTTTGGAGTTATGCTCAAGACAAAAAAAATCAAGAAAATGTAACAAAGGGGAGTAACTAGATGGGTGTTCAGTAGAACACTTGTGT